>JAAAWK010001085.1:0-224191 GCA_022496015.1 Hordeum marinum
ACGAAGTGCATCCAGTTTTTGCCGTAACCCTCTCAACTCTTTAGAAGTTGCTATGTCGGTGAAATTATGATGTCATGCCAATTTACAACCTCTTTAGAGTTCATTTGTAGTGCTTTTCAAATTCAGGGTCATTTAGCTCAAAATAAATCATTAAATGCATCAAAAATATCAAATGAAGTCAAAAAGGGTTGAAAATTGATGATGTGCCTTTGAATGGTGCATATTGAACCCACAAAAAGTATGGAGTTAAAATAACTTATTAAAAATGAAATTCCTTTGTAATTGATGAGTTTTCGTCCCAAACCCTCAAACTTCTTATGAGATTGTCCAATTTGTACGCGAAGTGCATCCAATTTTTGCCGTAACCCTCTCAACTCTTTAGAAGTTGCTATGTGGGTGAAATTATGATGTCATGCCAAGTTAAAACCTTTTTAGAGTTCATTTGTACTGCTTTTAAATTCAGGATCAGTTAGCTCAAAATAAATCATTAAATGCATGAAAAATATCAAATGAAGTCAGAAAGGGTTGAAAATTGATGATGTGCCTTTGAATGGTGCATATTGAACACACACAAAATTATGGAGTAAAAAAATTATTAATAATGAAATCCTTTGTAATTGGATGAGTATGTTTCGTACCTGTAACCCTGCATAGCTCTTATGAGGCATTGTCCATTTGTATCACGAAATTGCAATCCAATTTTTGGTCCGTAGCCCTCGATCCACTGTTTAGCAAGTTGCTATGTGGGTTGGAAATTATGGATGTCGATGCCAATTACAACCTTTTAGAGTTCATTTGTACTTCTTTTCAAATTCAGGATCATTTAGCTCAAAATAAATCAGTAAATGCATGAAAAATATCAAATGAAGTCAGAGTGGGTTGAAAATTGATGATGTGCCTTTGAATGGTGCATGTTAAACACACAAAAAGTATGGAGTTAAAATAACTTATTAAAAATGAAATCCCTTTGTAATTGATGAGTTTTCGTCCCAAACCCTCAAACTTCTTATGAGATTGTTCAATTTGTACACGAAGTGCATCCAGTTTTTGCCGTAACCCTCTCAACTCTTTAGAAGTTGCTATGTGGGTGAAATTATGTACCTTTTTAGAGTTCATTTGTAGTGCTTTTCAAATTCAGGGTCATTTAGCTCAAAATAAATCATTAAATGCATCAAAAATATCAAATGAAGTCAGAAAGGGTTGAAAATTGATGATGTGCCTTTGAATGGTGCATATTGAACCCACAAAAAGTATGGAGTTAAAATAACTTATTAAAAATGAAATTTCTTTGTAATTGATGAGTTCTCGTCCCAAACCCTCAAACTTCTTATGAGATTGTCCATTTTGTACACGAAGTGCATCCAATTTTTGCCGTAACCCTCTCAACTCTTTAGAAGTTGCTATGTGGGTGAAATTATGGTGTGATGCCAAGTTACAACCTTTTTAGAGTTCATTTGTACTGCTTTTCAAATTCAGGATCATTTAGCTCAAAATAAATCATTAAATGCATGAAAAATATCAAATGAAGTCAGAGTGGGTTGAAAATTGATGATGTGCCTTTGAATGGTGCACATTGAACACACAAAAAGTGTTGAGTTAAAATAAGTTTTTAAAATGAAATCCCTTGTAATAGATGAGTTTTCGTCCGAAACCCTCATACTTCTTATGAGATTGTCCAATTTGTACATGAAGTGCATCCAGTTTTTGCCGTAACCCTATCAACTCTTTAGAAGTTGCTATGTGGGTGAAATTATGATGTCATGCCAAGTTACAACCTCTTTAGAGTTCATTTGTACTGCCTTTCAAATTCAGGGTCATTTAGCTCAAAATAAATCATTAAATGCATGAAAAATATCAAATGAAGTCAGAAAGGGTTGAAAATTGATGATGTGCCTTTGAATGGTGCATATTGAACACACAAAAATTATGGAGTAAAAAAAAGTTTTAATAAATGAAATCACTTTGTAGTGGATGAGTTTTCGTACGAAACACTCATACTTCTGATGAGATTGTCCAATTTGTACACGAAGTGCATCCAATTTTTGCCGTAACCCTCTCAACTGTTTAGCAATTGCTATGTGGGTGAAATTATGATGTCATGCCAAGTACCAACCTTTTTTAGAGTTCATTTGTACTGCTTTTCAAATTCAGGATCATTTAGCTCAAAATAAATCATTAAATGCATGAAAAATATCAAATGAAGTAAGAGTGGGTTGAAAATTGATGATGTGGCCTTTGAATGGTGCACATCGAACACACAAAAAAGTGTTGAGTTAAAATAAGTTTTTAAAATGAAATCCCTTGTAATAGATGAGTTTTCGTCCGAAACCCTCATACTTCTTATGAGATTGTTCAATTTGTACACGAAGTGCATCCAGTTTTTGCCGTAACCCTCTCAACTCTTTAGAAGTTGCTATGTCGGTGAAATTATGATGTCATGCCAATTTACAACCTCTTTAGAGTTCATTTGTAGTGCTTTTCAAATTCAGGGTCATTTAGCTCAAAATAAATCATTAAATGCATCAAAAATATCAAATGAAGTCAAAAAGGGTTGAAAATTGATGATGTGCCTTTGAATGGTGCATATTGAACCCACAAAAAGTATGGAGTTAAAATAACTTATTAAAAATGAAATTCCTTTGTAATTGATGAGTTATCGTCCCAAAACCCTCAAACTTCTTATGAGATTGTCCAATTTGTACGCGAAGTGCATCCAATTTTTGCCGTAACCCTCTCAACTCTTTAGAAGTTGCTATGTGGGTGAAATTATGATGTAATGCCAAGTTAAAACCTTTTTTAGAGTTCATTGTACTGCTTTTAAATTCAGGATCAGTTAGCTCAAAAATAAATCATTAAATGCATGAAAAATATCAAATGAAGTCAGAGTGGGTTGAAAATTGATGATGTGCCTTTGAATGGTGCACATTGAACACACAAAAAGTGTTGAGTTAAAATAAGTTTTTTAAAAATGAATCCCTTGTAATAGATGAGTTTTCGTCCGAAACCCTCATACTCTTATGAGATTGTCCAATTTGTACATGAAGTGCATCCAGTTTTTGCCGTAACCCTATCAACTCTTTAGAAGTTGCTATGTGGGTGAAATTATGATCGTCATGGCCAATTTACAAACCTTTTAGTGTTCATTTGTAGTGCTTTTCAAATTCAGGGTCTTTAGCTCAAAATAAATCATTAAATGCATGAAAAATATCAAAATGAAGTCAGAAAGAGGGTTGAAAATTGATGATGTGCCTTTGAATGGTGCATATTGAACACACAAAAAGTATGGAGTAAAAATAACTTATTAAAAATGAAATCCCTTCGTAATTGATGAGTTTTCGTCCCAAACCCTCAAACTTCTTGTGAGATTGTCCAATTTGTACGCGAAGTGCATCCAATTTTTGACGTAACCCTCTCAACTCTTTAGAAGTTGCTATGTGGGTGAAATTATGATGTCATGCCAAGTTACAACCTTTTTAGAGTTCATTTGTATTGCTTTTCAAATTCAGGATCAGTTAGCTCAAAATAAATCATGAAATGCATGAAAAATATCAAATGAAGTCAGAGTGGGTTGAAAATTGATGATGTGCCTTTGAATGGTGCACATTGAACACACAAAAAGTGTTGAGTTAAAATAAGTTTTTAAAATGAAATCCATTGTAATAGATGAGTTTTCGTCCGAAACCCCATACTTCTTATGAGATTGTCCAATTTGTACATGAAGTGCATCCAGTTTTTGCCGTAACCCTATCAACTCTTTAGAAGTTGCTATGTGGGTGAAATTATGATGTCATGCCAATTTACAACCTTTTTAGTGTTCATTTGTAGTGCTTTTCAAATTCAGGGTCATTTAGCTCAAAATAAATCATTAAATGCATGAAAAATATCAAATGAAGTCAGAAAGGGTTGAAAATTGATGATGTGCCTTTGAATGGTGCATATAGAACACACAAAAAGTATGGAGTAAAAATAACTTATTAAAAATGAAATCCCTTCGTAATTGATGAGTTTTCGTCCCAAACCCTCGAACTTCTTATGAGATTGTCCAATTTGTACACGAAGTGCATCCAATTTTTGCCGTAACCCTCTCAACTCTTTAGAAGTTGCTATGTGGGTGAAATTATGATGTCATGCCAAGTAACAACCTTTTTAGAGTTCATTTGTACTGCTTTTCAAATTCAGGATCATTTAGCTCAAAATAAATCATTAAATGCATGAAAAATATCAAATGAAGTCAGAGTGGGTTGAAAATTGATGATGTGCCTTTGAATGGTGCTCATCGAACACACAAAAAGTGTTGAGTTAAAATAAGGTTTTAAAATGAAATCCCTTGTAATAGATGAGTTTTCGTCCGAAACCCTCATACTTCTTATGAGATTGTCCAATTTGTACATGAAGTGCATCCAGTTTTTGCCGTAACCCTGTCAACTCTTTAGAAGTTGCTATGTGGGTGAAATTATGATGTCATGCCAAGTTACAACCTCTTTAGAGTTCATTTGTACTGCCTTTCAAATTCAGGGTCATTTTAGCTAAAAAAAATCATTAAATGCATGAAAAAATATATCAAATGAAGTCAGAAGGGTTGAAAATTGATGATGTGCCTTTGAATGGTGCATATTGAACACACAAAAAGTATGGAGTTAAAATAACTTATTAAAAAATGGAATCCCTTTGTAATTGATGAGTTTTTCTTCCCAAAACCTGAAACTTCTCATGAGATTGTCCAATTTGTAGACGAAGTGCATCCAATTTTTTCCGTAACCCTCTCAACTCTTTAGAAGTTGCTATGTGGGTGAAATTATGATGTCATGCCAAGTTACAACCTGTTTAGAGTTCATTTGTACTTCTTTTCAAATTCAGGATCATTTAGCTCAAAATAAATCATTAAATGCATGAAAAAATATCAAACGAAGTCAGAGAGGGTTGAAAATTGATGATGTGCCTTTGAATGGTGCACATTGAACACACAAAAAGTGTTGAGTTAAGATAAGTTTTTAAAATGAAATCCCTTGTAATAGATGAGTTTTCGTCCGAAACCCTCATACTTCTTATGAGATTGTCAATTTGTACACGAAGTGCATCCAATTTTTGCCGTAACCCTATAAACTCTTTAGAAGTTGCTATGTGGGTGAAATTATGATGTCATGCCAATTTACAACCTTTTTAGAGTTCATTTGTACTGCTTTTCAAATTCAGGATCATTTAGCTCAAAATAAATCATTAAATGCATGAAAATTATCAAATGAAGTCAGAAAGGGTTGAAAATTGATGATGTGACTTTGAATGGTGCACATTGAACACACGAAAAGTATGGAGTTAAAATAAGTTATTAAAAATGAAATCCCTTTGTAATAGATGAGTTTTCGTCCCAATCCCTCAAACTTCTTATGAGATTGTCCAATTTGTACACGAAGTGCATCCAATTTTTGCCGTAACCCTCTAAACTCTTTAGAAGTTGCTATGTGGGTGAAATTATGATGTCATGCCAATTTACAACCTTTTTAGAGTTCATTTGTAGTGCTTTTGAAATTCAGGGTCATTTAGCTCAAAATAAATCATTAAATGCATGAAAAATATCAAATGAAGTCAGAAAGGGTTGAAAATTTATGATGTGCCTTTGAATGGTGCATATTGAACACACAAAAAGTATGGAGTAAAAATAACTTATTAAAATGAAATCCATTTGTAATTGTTAAGTTTTCATCCCAAACCCTCAAACTTCTTATGAGATTGTCCAATTTGTACACGAAGTGCATCCAATTTTTGTCGTAACCCTCTCAACTCTTTAGAAGTTGCTATGTGGGTGAAATTATGATGTCATGCCAAGTTACAACCTCTTTAGAGTTCATTTGTACTGCCTTTCAAATTTTGGGTAATCTAGCTCAAAATAAACCATTAATATATGAAATATATCAAATGAAGTCAAAAAGGGTTGAAAATTGATGATGTGCCTTTGAATGGTGCGTAATGAACACAAAAAGTATGGACATAAAGAAAGTTATTAAAAATGAAATCCCTTTGTAATAGATGAGTTTTCGTCCGAAACCCTCATACTTCTTATGAGATTTTCCAATTTGTACACGATGTGCATCCAGTTTTTGCCGTAACCCTCTCAACTCTATACAAGTTGCTATGTGGGTGAAATTATGATGTCATGCCAAGTTACAACCTCTTTAGAGTTCATTTGTACTGCCTTTCAAATTTAGGGTCATTTAGCTCAAAATAAATCATTAAATGCATGAAAAATATCAAATGAAGTCAGAAAGGGTTGAAAATTGTTGATGTGCCTTTGAATGGTGCATAATGAACACACAAAAGTATGGAGTTAAAATAAGTTATTAAAAATGAAATCCCTTTGTAATAGATGAGTTTTCGTCCCAAACCCTCAAACTTCTTATGAGATTGTCCAATTTGTACACGAAGTGCATCTAGTTTTCGCCGTAATCCTCTCAACTCTCTGGAAGTTGCTATGTGGGTGAAATTATGATGTCATGCCAAGTTACAACCTCTTTAGAGTTCATTCGTACTGCCTTTCAAATTCAGGGTCATTTAGCTCAAAATAAATCATTAAATGCATGAAAAATATCAAATGAAGCCAGAAAGGGTTGAAAATTGATGATGTGCCTTTGAATGGTGCATATTGAACACACAAAAAGTATGGAGTTAAAATAACTTATTAAAATTGAAATCCGTTTGTAGTGGATGAGTTTTCGTCCCAAACCCTCAAACTTCTTTTGAGATTGTCCAATTTGTACACGAAGTGCATCCAATTTTTGCCATAACCCTCTCAACTCTTTAGAAGTTGCTATGTGGGTGAAATTATGATGTCAAGCCAAGTTACAACCTTTTTAGAGTTCATTTGTACTGCTTTTCAAATTCAGGGTCATTTAGCTCAAAATAAATCATTAAATGCATGAAAAATATCAAATGAAGTAAGAAAGGGTTGAAAATTGATGATGTGCCTTTGAATGGTGCACATTGACCACACAAAAAGTGTTGATTTAAAATTAGTTTTTAAAATGAAATCCCTTGTAATAGATGAGTTTTCGTCCGAAACCCTCATACTTCTTATGAGATTGTCCAATTTGTACATGAAGTGCATCCAGTTTTTGCCGTAACCCTGTCAACTCTTTAGAAGTTGCTATGTGGGTGAAATTATGATGTCATGCCAAGTTACAACCTCTTTAGAGTTCATTTGTACTGCCTTTCAAATTCAGGGTCATTTAGCTAAAAAAAATCATTAAATGCATGAAAAATATATCAAATGAAGTCAGAAAGGGTTGAAAATTGATGATGTGCCTTTGAATGGTGCATATTGAACACACAAAAAGTATGGAGTTAAAATAACTTATTAAAAATGGAATCCCTTTGTAATTGATGAGTTTTCTTCCCAAAACCTCAAACTTCTCATGAGATTGTCCAATTTGTAGACGAAGTGCATCCAATTTTTTCCGTAACCCTCTCAACTCTTTAGAAGTTGCTATGTGGGTGAAATTATGATGTCATGCCAAGTTACAACCTGTTTAGAGTTCATTTGTACTTCTTTTCAAATTCAGGATCATTTAGCTCAAAATAAATCATTAAATGCATGAAAAATATCAAACGAAGTCAGAGAGGGTTGAAAATTGATGATGTGCCTTTGAATGGTGCACATTGAACACACAAAAAGTGTTGAGTTAAGATAAGTTTTTAAAATGAAATCCCTTTGTAATAGATGAGTTTTCGTCCGAAACCCTCATACTTCTTATGAGATTGTCCAATTTGTACACGAAGTGCATCCAATTTTTGCCGTAACCCTATAAACTCTTTAGAAGTTGCTATGTGGGTGAAATTATGATGTCATGCCAATTTACAACCTTTTTAGAGTTCATTTGTACTGCTTTTCAAATTCAGGATCATTTAGCTCAAAATAAATATTAAATGCATGAAAATTATCAAATGAAGTCAGAAAGGGTTGAAAATTGATGATGTAACTTTGAATGGTGCACATTGAACACACGAAAAGTATGGAGTTAAAATAAGTTATTAAAAATGAAATCCCTTTGTAATAGATGAGTTTTCGTCCCAATCCCTCAAACTTCTTATGAGATTGTCCAATTTGTACACGAAGTGCATCCAATTTTTGCCGTAACCCTCTAAACTCTTTAGAAGTTGCTATGTGGGTGAAATTATGATGTCATGCCAATTTACAACCTTTTTAGAGTTCATTTGTAGTGCTTTTGAAATTCAGGGTCATTTAGCTCAAAATAAATCATTAAATGCATGAAAAATATCAAATGAAGTCAGAAAGGGTTGAAAATTTATGATGTGCCTTTGAATGGTGCATATTGAACACACAAAAAGTATGGAGTAAAAATAACTTATTAAAAATGAAATCCATTTGTAATTGTTAAGTTTTCATCCCAAACCCTCAAACTTCTTATGAGATTGTCCAATTTGTACACGAAGTGCATCCAATTTTTGTCGTAACCCTCTCAACTCTTTAGAAGTTGCTATGTGGGTGAAATTATGATGTCATGCCAAGTTACAACCTCTTTAGAGTTCATTTGTACTGCCTTTCAAATTTTGGGTAATCTAGCTCAAAATAAACCATTAAATATATGAAATATATCAAATGAAGTCAAAAAGGGTTGAAAATTGATGATGTGCCTTTGAATGGTGCGTAATGAACACAAAAAGTATGGACATAAAGAAAGTTATTAAAAATGAAATCCCTTTGTAATAGATGAGTTTTCGTCCGAAACCCTCATACTTCTTATGAGATTTTCCAATTTGTACACGATGTGCATCCAGTTTTTGCCGTAACCCTCTCAACTCTATACAAGTTGCTATGTGGGTGAAATTATGATGTCATGCCAAGTTACAACCTCTTTAGAGTTCATTTGTACTGCCTTTCAAATTTAGGGTCATTTAGCTCAAAATAAATCATTAAATGCATGAAAAATATCAAATGAAGTCAGAAAGGGTTGAAAATTGTTGATGTGCCTTTGAATGGTGCATAATGAACACACAAAAAGTATGGAGTTAAAATAAGTTATTAAAAATGAAATCCCTTTGTAATAGATGAGTTTTCGTCCCAAACCCTCAAACTTCTTATGAGATTGTCCAATTTGTACACGAAGTGCATCTAGTTTTCGCCGTAATCCTCTCAACTCTCTGGAAGTTGCTATGTGGGTGAAATTATGATGTCATGCCAAGTTACAACCTCTTTAGAGTTCATTCGTACTGCCTTTCAAATTCAGGGTCATTTAGCTCAAAATAAATCATTAAATGCATGAAAAATATCAAATGAAGCCAGAAAGGGTTGAAAATTGATGATGTGCCTTTGAATGGTGCATATTGAACACACAAAAAGTATGGAGTTAAAATAACTTATTAAAATTGAAATCCGTTTGTAGTGGATGAGTTTTCGTCCCAAACCCTCAAACTTCTTTTGAGATTGTCCAATTTGTACACGAAGTGCATCCAATTTTTGCCATAACCCTCTCAACTCTTTAGAAGTTGCTATGTGGGTGAAATTATGATGTCAAGCCAAGTTACAACCTTTTTAGAGTTCATTTGTACTGCTTTTCAAATTCAGGGTCATTTAGCTCAAAATAAATCATTAAATGCATGAAAAATATCAAATGAAGTAAGAAAGGGTTGAAAATTGATGATGTGCCTTTGAATGGTGCACATTGACCACACAAAAAGTGTTGATTTAAAATTAGTTTTTAAAATGAAATCCCTTTGTAATAGATGAGTTTTCGTCCGAAACCCTCATACTTCTTATGAGATTGTCCAATTTGTACACGAAGTGCATCCAGTTTTTGCCGTAGCCCTCTCAACTCTTTAGAAGTTGCTATGTGGGTGAAACTATGACGTCATGCCAAGTTACAGCCTATTTAGAGTTCATTTGTACCGCCTTTCAAATTTAGGGTCATTTAGCTCAAAATAAATCATTAAATGCATGAAAAAAATCAAATGAAGTCGGAAAGGGTTGAAAATTGTTGATATGCCTTTGAATGGTGCATAATGAACACACAAAAATTATGGAGGTAAAAAAAGTTATAATAAATGAAATCTCTTTGTAGTAGATGAGTTTTCGTCCACAACCCTCATACTTCTGATGAGATTTTCGAATTTGTACACGAATTGCATCCAGTTTTTGCCGTAACCCTATCAACTCTTTAGAAGTTGCTATGTGGGTGAAATTATGATGTCATGCCAAGTTACAACCTTTTTAGAGTTCATTTGTTCTACTTTTCAAATTCAGGGTCATTTAGCTCAAAATAAATCATTAAATGCATGAAAAATATCAAATGAAGTCAGAAAGGGTTGAAAATTAATGATGTGCCTTTGAAGGGTGCATATTAAACACACAAAAAGTATGGAGTTAAAATAAGTTATTCAAAATGAAATCCCTTTGTAATAGATGAGTTTTCGTCCGAAACCTTCATACTTCTTATGAGATTGTCCAATTTGTACACCAAGTGCATCTAGTTTTTGCCGTAACCCTCTCAACTCTTTGGAAGTTGCTATGTGGGTGAAATTATGATATCGTGGCAAGTTACAACCTCTTTAGAGTTCATTTGTACTGCCTTTCAAATTTAGGGTCATTTAGCTCAAAATAAATCATTAAATGCATGAAAAATATCAAATGAAGTCAGAAAGGGTTGAAAATTGTTGATATGCCTTTGAATGGTGCATAATGAACACACAAAAATTGTGGAGTTAAAAAAGTTATAATAAATGAAATCTCTTTGTAGTGGATGAGTTTTCGTCCGAAACACTCATACTTCTTATGAGATTGTCGAATTTGTACACGAAGTGAATCCAGTTTTTGCCGTAACCCTCTTAACTCTTTATAAGTTGCTATGTGGGTGAAATTATGATGTCAAGCCAAGTTACAACCTTTTTAGAATTCATTTGCACTTTTCAAATTCAGGGTCATTTAGCTCAAAATAAATCATTAAATGCATGAAAAATATCAAATGAAGTCAGAAAGGGTTGAAAATTGATGATGTGCCTTTGAATGGAGCATATTGAACACACAAAAAGTATGGAGTTAAAATAACTTATTAAAAATGAAATCCCTTTGTAATTGATGAGTTTTCGTCCCAAACCCTCAAACTTCTTATGAGATTGTCCAATTTGTACACGAAGTGCATCCAATTTTTCCCGTAACCCTCTCAACTCTTTAGAAGTTGCTATGTGGGTGAAATTATGATGTCAAGCCAAGTTACAACCTTTTTAGAGTTCATTTGTACTTTTCAAATTCAGGGTCATTTAGCTAAAAATAAATCATGAAATGCTTGAAAAATATCAAATGAAGTCAGAAAGGGTTGAAAATTGATGATGTGCCTTCGAATGGTGCACATTGACCACACAAAAAGGGTTGAGTTAAGATAAGTTTGTAAAATGAAATCCCTTGTAATAGATGAGTTTTCGTGCGAAACCCTCATACTTCTTATGAGATTGTCCAATTTGTACACGAAGTGCATCCAGTTTTTGCCGTAACCCTCTCAACTCTTTAGAAGTTGCTATGTGGGTGAAATTATGATGTCATGCCAAGTTACAACCTCTTTAGAGTTCATTTGTACTGCCTTTCAAATTTAGGGTCATTTAGCTCAAAATAAATCAGTGAATGCATGAAAAATATCAAATGAAGTCAGAAAGGGTTGAAAATTAATGATGTGCCTTTGAATTTTGCATATTAAACACACAAAAATTATGTAGTTAAAATAAGTTATTAAAAATGAAATCCCTTTGTAATAGATGAGTTTTCGTCCGAAACCCTCATACTTCTTATGAGATTGTCCAATTTATACACGCAGTGCATCCAGTTTTTGCCGTAACCCTCTCAACTCTTTGGAAGTTGCTATGTGGGTGAAATTATGATGTCATGCCAAGTTACAACCTCTTTAGAGTTCATTTGTACTGCCTTTCAAATTCAGGGTCATTTAGCTCAAAATAAATGATTAAATGCATTAAAAATATCAAATGAAGTCAGAAAGGGTTGAAGATTGTTGATGTGCCTTTGAATGGTGCATAATGAACACACAAAAAGTATGTTGTTAAAAAAGTTATAATAAATGAAATCCCTTTGTAGTGGATGAGTTTTCGTCCGGAACACTCATACTTCTGATGTGATTGTCAAATTTGTACATGCAGTGAATCCAGTTTTTTCCGTAACCCTCTCAACTCTTTAGAAGTTGCTATGTGGGTGAAATTATGATGTCATGCCAATTTACAACCTTTTTAGAGTTCATTTGTAGTGCTTTTCAAATTCAGGGTCATTTAGGTCAAAATAAATCATTGAATGCATGAAAAATATCAAATCAAGTGAGAAAGGGTTGAAAATTGTTGATATGCCTTTGAATGGTGCATAATGAACACAAAAAAAGTATGAAGTTAAAAAAAGTTATAATAAATGAAATCCCTTTGTAGTGGATGAGTTTTCGTCCGAAACACTCATACTTCTGATGAGATTGTCAAATTTGTACACGCAGTGAATCCAGTTTTTACCGTAACCCTCTCAACTCTTTATAAGTTGCTATGTGGGTGAAATTATGATGTCATGCCAGGTTACAACCTTTTTAGAGTTCATTTGTACTTATTTTCAAATTTAGGGTCATTTAGCTCAAAATAAATCATTAAATGCATGAAAAATATCAAATGAAGTCAGAAAGGGTTGAAAATTGATGATGTGCCTTTGAATGGTGCATATTGATAACACAAAAAGTATGGAGTAAAAATAACTTATTAAAAATGAAATCCCTTTGTAGTGGATGAGTTTTCGTCCGAAACACTCATACTTCTGATGAGATTGTCAAATTTGTACACGCAGTGAATCCAGTTTTTACCGTAACCCTCTCAACTCTTTATAAGTTGCTATGTGGGTGAAATTATGATGTCATGCCAGGTTACAACCTTTTTAGAGTTCATTTGTACTTATTTTCAAATTCAGGGTCATTTAGCTCAAAATAAATCATTAAATGCATGAAAAATATCAAATGAAGTCAGAAAGGGTTGAAAATTGATGATGTGCCTTTGAATGGTGCACATTGACCACACAAAAAGGGTTGAGTTAAGATAAGTTTTTAAAATGAAATCCCTTTGTAATTGATGAGTTTCCGTCCCAAACCCTCAAACTTCTTATGAGATTGTCCAATTTGTACACGAAGTGCATCCAATTTTTGCCGTAACCCTCTCAACTCTTTAGAAGTTGCTATGTGGGTGAAATTATGATGTCATGCCAAGTTACAACCTTTTTAGAATTCATTTGCACTTTTCAAATTCAGGGTCATTTAGCTCAAAATAAATCATTAAATGCATGAAAAATATCAAATGAAGTCAGAAAGGGTTGAAAATTGATGATGTGCCTTTGAATGGTGCACATTGACCACACAAAAAGGGTTGAGTTAAGATAAGTTTTTAAAATGAAATCCCTTGTAATAGATGAGTTTTTGTGCGAAACCATCAGACTTCTTAAGAGATTGTCCAATTTGTACACGAAGTGCATCCAGTTTTTGCCGTAACCCTCTCAACTCTTTAGAAGTTTCTATGTGGGTGAAATTATGATGTCATGCCAAGTTACAACATCTTCAGAGTTCATTTGTACTGCCTTTCAAATTCTAGGTCATCTAGCTCAAAATAAACCATTAAATACATGAAAAATATCAAATGAAGTCAGAAAGGGGTGAAAATTGATGATGTGCCTTTGAATGGTGCGTAATGAACACACAAAAAGTATGGATATAAAATAAGTTATTAAAAATGAAATCCCTTTCTAATAGATGAGTTTTCGTCCGAAACCCTCAGTCTTCTTATGAGATTGTCCAATTTGTACACGAAGTGCATCCAGTTTTTTTCGTAGCCCTCTCAACTCTTTAGAAGTTGCTATGTGGGTGAAATTATGATGTCATGCCAAGTTACAACCTCTTTAGAGTTCATTTGTACTGCCTTTCAAATTTAGGGTCATTTAGCTCAAAATAAATCATTAAATGCATGAAAAATATCAAATGAAGTCAGGAAGGGTTGAAAATTGTTGATGTGCCTTTGAATGGTGCATAATGAACACACAAAAATTATGGAGTTAAAAAAATTATAATAAATGAAATCTCTTTGTAGTGGATGAGTTTTCGTCCGGAACCCTCATACTTCATATGAGATTGTCGAATTTGTACATGAAGTGAATCCAGTTTTTGCCGTAACCCTCTCAACTCTTTAGAAGATGCTATGTGGGTGAAATTATGATGTCATGCCAAGTTACAACCTCTTTAGAGTTCATTTGTACTGCCTTTCAAATTTAGGGTCATTTAGCTCAAAGTAAATCATTAAATGCATGAAAAATATCAAATGAAGTCAGAATGGGTTGAAAATTGTTGATGTGCCTTTGAATGGTGCATAAAGAACACACAAAAATTATGGAGTTAAAAAAAGTTATAATAAATGAAATCTCTTTGTAGTGGATGCGTTTTCGGCCGGAACACTCATACTTCTTATGAGATTGTCGAATTTGTACACGAAGTGAATCCAGTTTTACCGTAACCCTCTCAACTCTTTATAAGTTGCTATGTGGGTGAAATTATGATGTCATGCCAGGTTACAACCTTTTTAGAGTTCATTTTTTTTCAAATTTAGGGTCATTTAGCTCAAAATAAATCATTAAATGCATGAAAAATATCAAATGAAGTCAGAAAGGGTTGAAAATTGATGATGTGCCTTTGAATGGTGCATATTGAACACACAAAAGTATCGAGTTAAAATAACTTATTAAAAATGAAATCCCTTTGTAATTGATGAGTTTTCGTCCCAAACCCTCAAACTTCTTATGAGATTGTCCAATTTGTACACGAAGTGCATCCAATTTTTGCCGTAACCCTCTCAACTCTTTAGAAGTTGCTATGTGGGTGAAATTATGATTTCAAGCCAAGTTACAACCTTTTTAGAGTTCATTTGTACTTTTCAAATTCAGGGTCATCTAGCTCAAAATAAATCATTAAATGCATGAAAAATATCAAATGAAGTCAGAAAGGGTTGAAAATTGATGATGTGCCTTTGAATGGTGCACATTGACCACACAAAAAGGGTTGAGTTAAGATAAGTTTTTAAAATGAAATCCCTTTGTAATTGATGAGTTTCCGTCCCAAACCCTCAAACTTCTTATGAGATTGTCCAATTTGTACACGAAGTGCATCCAATTTTTGCCGTAACCCTCTCAACTCTTTAGAAGTTGCTATGTGGGTGAAATTATGATGTCATGCCAAGTTACAACCTTTTAGAATTCATTTGCACTTTTCAAATTCAGGGTCATTTAGCTCAAAATAAATCATTAAATGCATGAAAAATATCAAATGAAGTCAGAAAGGGTTGAAAATTGATGATGTGCCTTTGAATGGTGCATATTGACCACACAAAAAGGGTTGAGTTAAGATAAGTTTTTAAAATGAAATCCCTTGTAATAGATGAGTTTTTGTGCGAAACCATCAGACTTCTTAAGAGATTGTCCAATTTGTACACGAAGTGCATCCAGTTTTTGCCGTAACCCTCTCAACTCTTTAGAAGTTTCTATGTGGGTGAAATTATGATGTCATGCCAAGTTACAACATCTTCAGAGTTCATTTGTACTGCCTTTCAAATTCTGGGTCATCTAGCTCAAAATAAACCATTAAATACATGAAAAATATCAAATGAAGTCAGAAAGGGGTGAAAATTGATGATGTGCCTTTGAATGGTGCGTAATGAACACACAAAAAGTATGGATATAAAATAAGTTATTAAAAATGAAATCCCTTTCTAATAGATGAGTTTTCGTCCGAAACCCTCAGTCTTCTTATGAGATTGTCCAATTTGTACACGAAGTGCATCCAGTTTTTTTCGTAGCCCTCTCAACTCTTTAGAAGTTGCTATGTGGGTGAAATTATGATGTCATACCAAGTTACAACCTCTTTAGAGTTCATTTGTACTGCCTTTCAAATTTAGGGTCATTTAGCTCAAAATAAATCATTAAATGCATGAAAAATATCAAATGAAGTCAGGAAGGGTTGAAAATTGTTGATGTGCCTTTGAATGGTGCATAATGAACACACAAAAATTATGGAGTTAAAAAAAATTATAATAAATGAAATCTCTTTGTAGTGGATGAGTTTTCGTCCGGAACCCTCATACTTCATATGAGATTGTCGAATTTGTACATGAAGTGAATCCAGTTTTTGCCGTAACCCTCTCAACTCTTTAGAAGATGCTATGTGGGTGAAATTATGATGTCATGCCAAGTTACAACCTCTTTAGAGTTCATTTGTACTGCCTTTCAAATTTAAGGTCATTTAGCTCAAAGTAAATCATTAAATGCATGAAAAATATCAAATGAAGTCAGAATGGGTTGAAAATTGTTGATGTGCCTTTTAATGGTGCATAAAGAACACACAAAAATTATGGAGTTAAAAAAAGTTATAATAAATGAAATCTCTTTGTAGTGGATGCGTTTTCGGCCGGAACACTCATACTTCTTATGAGATTGTCGAATTTGTACACGAAGTGAATCCAGTTTTTACCGTAACCCTCTCAACTCTTTATAAGTTGCTATGTGGGTGAAATTATGATGTCATGCCAGGTTACAACCTTTTTAGAGTTCATTTTTTTCAAATTTAGGGGTCATTTAGCTCAAAATAAATCATTAAATGCATGAAAAATATCAAATGAAGTCAGAAAGGGTTGAAAATTGATGATGTGCCTTTGAATGGTGCATATTGAACACACAAAAGTATCGAGTTAAAATAACTTATTAAAAATGAAATCCCTTTGTAATTGATGAGTTTTCGTCCAAACCCTCAAACTTCTTATGAGATTGTCCAATTTGTACACGAAGTGCATCCAATTTTTGCCGTAACCCTCTCAACTCTTTAGAAGTTGCTATGTGGGTGAAATTATGATTTCAAGCCAAGTTACAACCTTTTTAGAGTTCATTTGTACTTTTCAAATTCAGGGTCATCTAGCTCAAAATAAATCATTAAATGCATGAAAAATATCAAATGAAGTCAGAAAGGGTTGAAAATTGATGTTGTGCCTTTGAATGGTGCACATTGACCACACAAAAAGGGTTGAGTTAAGATAAGTTTTTAAAATGAAATCCCTTGTAATAGATGAGTTTTCGTGCGAAACCCTCATACTTCTTATGAGATTGTCCAATTTGTGCACGAAGTGCATCCAGTTTTTGCCGTAACCCTCTCAACTCTTTAGAAGTTGCTATGTGGGTGAAATTATGATGTCATGCCAAGTTACAACCTCTTTAGAGTTCATTTGTACTGCCTTTCAAATTTAGGGTCATTTAGCTCAAAATAAATCAGTGAATGCATGAAAAATATCAAATGAAGTCAGAAAGGGTTGAAAATTAATGATGTGCCTTTGAATTTTGCATATTAAACACACAAAAAGTATGTAGTGAAAATAAGTTATTAAAAATGAAATCCCTTTGTAATAGATGAGTTTTCGTCCGAAACCCTCATACTTCTTATGAGATTGTCCAATTTATACACGCAGTGCATCCAGTTTTTGCCGTAACCCTCTCAACTCTTTGGAAGTTGCTATGTGGGTGAAATTATGATGTCATGCCAAGTTACAACCTCTTTAGAGTTCATTTGTACTGCCTTTCAAATTCAGGGTCATTTAGCTCAAAATAAATGATTAAATGCATTAAAAATATCAAATGAAGTCAGAAAGGGTTGAAGATTGTTGATGTGCCTTTGAATGGTGCATAATGAACACACAAAAAGTATGTTGTTAAAAAAGTTATAATAAATGAAATCCCTTTGTAGTGGATGAGTTTTCGTCCGGAACACTCATACTTCTGATGTGATTGTCAAATTTGTACATGCAGTGAATCCAGTTTTTTCCGTAACCCTCTCAACTCTTTAGAAGTTGCTATGTGGGTGAAATTATGATGTCATGCCAATTTACAACCTTTTTAGAGTTCATTTGTAGTGCTTTTCAAATTCAGGGTCATTTAGCTCAAAATAAATCATTGAATGCATGAAAAATATCAAATCAAGTGAGAAAGGGTTGAAAATTGTTGATATGCCTTTGAATGGTGCATAATGAACACAAAAAAAGTATGAAGTTAAAAAAAGTTATAATAAATGAAATCCCTTTGTAGTGGATGAGTTTTCGTCCGAAACACTCATACTTCTGATGAGATTGTCAAATTTGTACACGCAGTGAATCCAGTTTTTACCGTAACCCTCTCAACTCTTTATAAGTTGCTATGTGGGTGAAATTATGATGTCATGCCAGGTTACAACCTTTTTAGAGTTCATTTGTACTTATTTTCAAATTTAGGGTCATTTAGCTCAAAATAAATCATTAAATGCATGAAAAATATCAAATGAAGTCAGAAAGGGTTGAAAATTGATGATGTGCCTTTGAATGGTGCATATTGATAACACAAAAAGTATGGAGTAAAAATAACTTATTAAAAATGAAATCCCTTTGTAATTGATGAGTTTCCGTCCCAAACCCTCAAACTTCTTATGAGATTTCCAATTTGTACACGAAGTGCATCCAATTTTTGCCGTAACCCTCTCAACTCTTTAGAAGTTGCTATGTGGTTGAAATTATGATGTCAAGCCAAGTTACAACCTTTTTAGAATTCATTTGCACTTTTCAAATTCAGGGTCATTTAGCTCAAAATAAATCATTAAATGCATGAAAAATATCAAATGAAGTCAGAAAGGGTTGAAAATTGATGATGTGCCTTTGAATGGTGCACATTGACCACACAAAAAGGGTTGAGTTAAGATAAGTTTTTAAAATGAAATCCCTTGTAATAGATGAGTTTTTGTGCGAAACCATCATACTTCTTAAGAGATTGTCCAATTTGTACACGAAGTGCATCCAGTTTTTGCCGTAACCCTCTCAACTCTTTAGAAGTTTCTATGTGGGTGAAATTATGATGTCATGCCAAGTTACAACATCTTCAGAGTTCATTTGTACTGCCTTTCAAATTCTGGGTCATCTAGCTCAAAATAAACCATTAAATACATGAAAAATATCAAATGAAGTCAGAAAGGGGTGAAAATTGATGATGTGCCTTTGAATGGTGCGTAATGAACACACAAAAAGTATGGATGTAAAATAAGTTATTAAAAATGAAATCCCTTTCTAATAGATGAGTTTTCGTCCGAAACCCTCAGTCTTCTTATGAGATTGTCCAATTTGTACACGAAGTGCATCCAGTTTTTTTCGTAGCCCTCTCAACTCTTTAGAAGTTGCTATGTGGGTGAAATTATGATGTCATGCCAAGTTACAACCTCTTTAGAGTTCATTTGTACTGCCTTTCAAATTTAGGGTCATTTAGCTCAAAATAAATCATTAAATGCATGAAAAATATCAAATGAAGTCAGGAAGGGTTGAAAATTGTTGATGTGCCTTTGAATGGTGCATAATGAACACACAAAAATTATGGAGTTAAAAAAAATTATAATAAATGAAATCTCTTTGTAGTGGATGAGTTTTCGTCCGGAACCCTCATACTTCATATGAGATTGTCGAATTTGTACATGAAGTGAATCCAGTTTTTGCCGTAACCCTCTCAACTCTTTAGAAGATGCTATGTGGGTGAAATTATGATGTCATGCCAAGTTACAACCTCTTTAGAGTTCATTTGTACTGCCTTTCAAATTTAGGGTCATTTAGCTCAAAGTAAATCATTAAATGCATGAAAAATATCAAATGAAGTCAGAATGGGTTGAAAATTGTTGATGTGCCTTTGAATGGTGCATAAAGAACACACAAAAATTATGGAGTTAAAAAAAGTTATAATAAATGAAATCTCTTTGTAGTGGATGCGTTTTCGGCCGGAACACTCATACTTCTTATGAGATTGTCGAATTTGTACACGAAGTGAATCCAGTTTTTACCGTAACCCTCTCAACTCTTTATAAGTTGCTATGTGGGTGAAATTATGATGTCATGCCAGGTTACAACCTTTTAGAGTTCATTTTTTTCAAATTTAGGGTCATTTAGCTCAAAATAAATCATTAAATGCATGAAAAATATCAAATGAAGTCAGAAAGGGTTGAAAATTGATGATGTGCCTTTGAATGGTGCATATTGAACACACAAAAGTATCGAGTTAAAATAACTTATTAAAAATGAAATCCCTTTGTAATTGATGAGTTTTCGTCCCAAACCCTCAAACTTCTTATGAGATTGTCCAATTTGTACACGAAGTGCATCCAATTTTTGCCGTAACCCTCTCAACTCTTTAGAAGTTGCTATGTGGGTGAAATTATGATTTCAAGCCAAGTTACAACCTTTTTAGAGTTCATTTGTACTTTTCAAATTCAGGGTCATCTAGCTCAAAATAAATCATTAAATGCATGAAAAATATCAAATGAAGTCAGAAAGGGTTGAAAATTGATGTTGTGCCTTTGAATGGTGCACATTGACCACACAAAAAGGGTTGAGTTAAGATAAGTTTTTAAAATGAAATCCCTTGTAATAGATGAGTTTTCGTGCGAAACCCTCATACTTCTTATGAGATTGTCCAATTTGTACACGAAGTGCATCCAGTTTTTGCCGTAACCCTCTCAACTCTTTAGAAGTTGCTATGTGGGTGAAATTATGATGTCATGCCAAGTTACAACCTCTTTAGAGTTCATTTGTACTGCCTTTCAAATTTAGGGTCATTTAGCTCAAAATAAATCAGTGAATGCATGAAAAATATCAAATGAAGTCAGAAAGGGTTGAAAATTAATGATGTGCCTTTGAATTTTGCATATTAAACACACAAAAAGTATGTAGTTAAAATAAGTTATTAAAAATGAAATCCCTTTGTAATAGATGAGTTTTCGTCCGAAACCCTCATACTTCTTATGAGATTGTCCAATTTATACACGCAGTGCATCCAGTTTTTGCCGTAACCCTCTCAACTCTTTGGAAGTTGCTATGTGGGTGAAATTATGATGTCATGCCAAGTTACAACCTCTTTAGAGTTCATTTGTACTGCCTTTCAAATTCAGGGTCATTTAGCTCAAAATAAATGATTAAATGCATTAAAAATATCAAATGAAGTCAGAAAGGGTTGAAGATTGTTGATGTGCCTTTGAATGGTGCATAATGAACACACAAAAAGTATGTTGTTAAAAAAGTTATAATAAATGAAATCCCTTTGTAGTGGATGAGTTTTCGTCCGGAACACTCATACTTCTAATGTGATTGTCAAATTTGTACATGCAGTGAATCCAGTTTTTTCCGTAACCCTCTCAACTCTTTAGAAGTTGCTATGTGGGTGAAATTATGATGTCATGCCAATTTACAACCTTTTTAGAGTTCATTTGTAGTGCTTTTCAAATTCAGGGTCATTTAGCTCAAAATAAATCATTGAATGCATGAAAAATATCAAATCAAGTGAGAAAGGGTTGAAAATTGTTGATATGCCTTTGAATGGTGCATAATGAACACAAAAAAAGTATGAAGTTAAAAAAAGTTATAATAAATGAAATCCCTTTGTAGTGGATGAGTTTTCGTCCGAAACACTCATACTTCTGATGAGATTGTCAAATTTGTACACGCAGTGAATCCAGTTTTTACCGTAACCCTCTCAACTCTTTATAAGTTGCTATGTGGGTGAAATTATGATGTCATGCCAGGTTACAACCTTTTTAGAGTTCATTTGTACTTATTTTCAAATTTAGGGTCATTTAGCTCAAAATAAATCATTAAATGCATGAAAAATATCAAATGAAGTCAGAAAGGGTTGAAAATTGATGATGTGCCTTTGAATGGTGCATATTGATAACACAAAAAGTATGGAGTAAAAATAACTTATTAAAAATGAAATCCCTTTGTAATTGATGAGTTTCCGTCCCAAACCCTCAAACTTCTTATGAGATTGTCCAATTTGTACACGAAGTGCATCCAATTTTTGCCGTAACCCTCTCAACTCTTTAGAAGTTGCTATGTGGGTGAAATTATGATGTCAAGCCAAGTTACAACCTTTTTAGAATTCATTTGCACTTTTCAAATTCAGGGTCATTTAGCTCAAAATAAATCATTAAATGCATGAAAAATATCAAATGAAGTCAGAAAGGGTTGAAAATTGATGATGTGCCTTTGAATGGTGCACATTGACCACACAAAAAGGGTTGAGTTAAGATAAGTTTTTAAAATGAAATCCCTTGTAATAGATGAGTTTTTGTGCGAAACCATCATACTTCTTAAGAGATTGTCCAATTTGTACACGAAGTGCATCCAGTTTTTGCCGTAACCCTCTCAACTCTTTAGAAGTTTCTATGTGGGTGAAATTATGATGTCATGCCAAGTTACAACATCTTCAGAGTTCATTTGTACTGCCTTTCAAATTCTGGGTCATCTAGCTCAAAATAAACCATTAAATACATGAAAAATATCAAATGAAGTCAGAAAGGGGTGAAAATTGATGATGTGCCTTTGAATGGTGCGTAATGAACACACAAAAAGTATGGATATAAAATAAGTTATTAAAAATGAAATCCCTTTCTAATAGATGAGTTTTCGTCCGAAACCCTCAGTCTTCTTATGAGATTGTCCAATTTGTACACGAAGTGCATCCAGTTTTTTTCGTAGCCCTCTCAACTCTTTAGAAGTTGCTATGTGGGTGAAATTATGATGTCATGCCAAGTTACAACCTCTTTAGAGTTCATTTGTACTGCCTTTCAAATTTAGGGTCATTTAGCTCAAAATAAATCATTAAATGCATGAAAAATATCAAATGAAGTCAGGAAGGGTTGAAAATTGTTGATGTGCCTTTGAATGGTGCATAATGAACACACAAAAATTATGGAGTTAAAAAAAATTATAATAAATGAAATCTCTTTGTAGTGGATGAGTTTTCGTCCGGAACCCTCATACTTCATATGAGATTGTCGAATTTGTACATGAAGTGAATCCAGTTTTTGCCGTAACCCTCTCAACTCTTTAGAAGATGCTATGTGGGTGAAATTATGATGTCATGCCAAGTTACAACCTCTTTAGAGTTCATTTGTACTGCCTTTCAAATTTAGGGTCATTTAGCTCAAAGTAAATCATTAAATGCATGAAAAATATCAAATGAAGTCAGAATGGGTTGAAAATTGTTGATGTGCCTTTGAATGGTGCATAAAGAACACACAAAAATTATGGAGTTAAAAAAAGTTATAATAAATGAAATCTCTTTGTAGTGGATGCGTTTTCGGCCGGAACACTCATACTTCTTATGAGATTGTCGAATTTGTACACGAAGTGAATCCAGTTTTTACCGTAACCCTCTCAACTCTTTATAAGTTGCTATGTGGGTGAAATTATGATGTCATGCCAGGTTACAACCTTTTTAGAGTTCATTTTTTTCAAATTTAGGGTCATTTAGCTCAAAATAAATCATTAAATGCATGAAAAATATCAAATGAAGTCAGAAAGGGTTGAAAATTGATGATGTGCCTTTGAATGGTGCATATTGAACACACAAAAGTATCGAGTTAAAATAACTTATTAAAAATGAAATCCCTTTGTAATTGATGAGTTTTCTTCCCAAACCCTCAAACTTCTTATGAGATTGTCCAATTTGTACACGAAGTGCATCCAATTTTTGCCGTAACCCTCTCAACTCTTTAGAAGTTGCTATGTGGGTGAAATTATGATTTCAAGCCAAGTTACAACCTTTTTAGAATTCATTTGCACTTTTCAAATTCAGGGTCATTTAGCTCAAAATAAATCATTAAATGCATGAAAAATATCAAATGAAGTCAGAAAGGGTTGAAAATTGATGATGTGCCTTTGAATGGTGCACATTGACCACACAAAAAGGGTTGAGTTAAGATAAGTTTTTAAAATGAAATCCCTTGTAATAGATGAGTTTTTGTGCGAAACCATCATACTTCTTAAGAGATTGTCCAATTTGTACACGAAGTGCATCCAGTTTTTGCCGTAACCCTCTCAACTCTTTAGAAGTTTCTATGTGGGTGAAATTATGATGTCATGCCAAGTTACAACATCTTCAGAGTTCATTTGTACTGCCTTTCAAATTCTGGGTCATCTAGCTCAAAATAAACCATTAAATACATGAAAAATATCAAATGAAGTCAGAAAGGGGTGAAAATTGATGATGTGCCTTTGAATGGTGCGTAATGAACACACAAAAAGTATGGATATAAAATAAGTTATTAAAAATGAAATCCCTTTCTAATAGATGAGTTTTCGTCCGAAACCCTCAGTACTTCTTATGAGATTGTCCAATTTGTACACGAAGTGCATCCAGTTTTTTCGTAGCCCTCTCAACTCTTTAGAAGTTGCTATGTGGGTGAAATTATGATGTCATGCCAAGTTACAACCTCTTTAGAGTTCATTTGTACTGCCTTTCAAATTTAGGGTCATTTAGCTCAAAATAAATCATTAAATGCATGAAAAATATCAAATGAAGTCAGGAAGGGTTGAAAATTGTTGATGTGCCTTTGAATGGTGCATAATGAACACACAAAAATTATGGAGTTAAAAAAATTATAATAAATGAAATCTCTTTGTAGTGGATGAGTTTTCGTCCGGAACCCTCATACTTCATATGAGATTGTCGAATTTGTACATGAAGTGAATCCAGTTTTTGCCGTAACCCTCTCAACTCTTTAGAAGATGCTATGTGGGTGAAATTATGATGTCATGCCAAGTTACAACCTCTTTAGAGTTCATTTGTACTGCCTTTCAAATTTAGGGTCATTTAGCTCAAAGTAAATCATTAAATGCATGAAAAATATCAAATGAAGTCAGAATGGGTTGAAAATTGTTGATGTGCCTTTGAATGGTGCATAATGAACACACAAAAATTATGGAGTTAAAAAAAGTTATAATAAATGAAATCTCTTTGTAGTGGATGAGTTTTCGTCCGGAACACTCATACTTCTTATGAGATTGTCGAATTTGTACACGAAGTGAATCCAGTTTTTGCCGTAACCCTCTCAACTCTTTATAAGTTGCTATGTGGGTGAAATTATGATGTCATGCCAGGTTACAACCTTTTTAGAGTTCATTTTTTTCAAATTTAGGGTCATTTAGCTCAAAATAAATCATTAAATGCATGAAAAATATCAAATGAAGTCAGAAAGGGTTGAAAATTGATGATGTGCCTTTGAATGGTGCATATTGAACACACAAAAGTATCGAGTTAAAATAACTTATTAAAAATGAAATCCCTTTGTAATTGATGAGTTTTCGTCCCAAACCCTCAAACTTCTTATGAGATTGTCCAATTTGTACACGAAGTGCATCCAATTTTTGCCGTAACCCTCTCAACTCTTTAGAAGTTGCTATGTGGGTGAAATTATGATTTCAAGCCAAGTTACAACCTTTTTAGAGTTCATTTGTACTTTTCAAATTCAGGGTCATCTAGCTCAAAATAAATCATTAAATGCATGAAAAATATCAAATGAAGTCAGAAAGGGTTGAAAATTGATGTTGTGCCTTTGAATGGTGCACATTGACCACACAAAAAGGGTTGAGTTAAGATAAGTTTTTAAAATGAAATCCCTTGTAATAGATGAGTTTTCGTCCGAAACCCTCATACTTCTTATGAGATTGTCCAATTTGTACACGAAGTGCATCCAGTTTTTGCCGTAACCCTCTCAACTCTTTAGAAGTTGCTATGTGGGTGAAATTATGATGTCATGCCAAGTTACAACCTCTTTAGAGTTCATTTGTACTGCCTTTCAAATTCTGGGTCATCTAGCTCAAAATAAACCATTAAATACATGCAAAATATCAAATGAAGTCAGAAAGGCTTGAAAATTGATGATGTGCCTTTGAATGGTGCGTAATGAACACACAAAAAGTATGGATATAAAATAAGTTATTAAAAATGAAATCCCTTTCTAATAGATGAGTTTTCGTCCGAAACCCTCAGACTTCTTATGAGATTGTCCAATTTGTACACGAAGTGCATCCAGTTTTTTCCGTAGCCCTCTCAACTCTTTAGAAGTTGCTATGTGGGTGAAATTATGATGTCATGCCAAGTTACAACCTCTTTGGAGTTCATTTGTACTGCCTTTCAAATTTAGGGTCATTTAGCTCAAAATAAATCATTAAATGCATGAAAAATATCAAACGAAGTCAGAAAGGGTTGAAAATTGTTGATGTGCCTTTGAATGGTGCATAATGAACACACAAAAATTATGGAGTTAAAAAAATTATAATAAATGAAATCTCTTTGTAGTGGATGAGTTTTCGTCCGGAACCCTCATACTTCATATGAGATTGTCGAATTTGTACATGAAGTGAATCCAGTTTTTGCCGTAACCCTCTCAACACTTTAGAAGATGCTATGTGGGTGAAATTATGATGTCATGCCAAGTTACAACCTCTTTAGAGTTCATTTGTACTGCCTTTCAAATTTAGGGTCATTTAGCTCAAAGTAAATCATTAAATGCATGAAAAATATCAAATGAAGTCAGAATGGGTTGAAAATTGTTGATGTGCCTTTGAATGGTGCATAATGAACACACAAAAATTATGGAGTTAAAAAAAGTTATAATAAATGAAATCTCTTTGTAGTGGATGAGTTTTCGTCCGGAACACTCATACTTCTTATGAGATTGTCGAATTTGTACACGAAGTGAATCCAGTTTTTGCCGTAACCCTCTCAACTCTTTATAAGTTGCTATGTGGGTGAAATTATGATGTCATGCCAGGTTACAACCTTTTTAGAGTTCATTTTTTTCAAATTTAGGGTCATTTAGCTCAAAATAAATCATTAAATGCATGAAAAATATCAAATGAAGTCAGAAAGGGTTGAAAATTGATGATGTGCCTTTGAATGGTGCATATTGAACACACAAAAGTATCGAGTTAAAATAACTTATTAAAAATGAAATCCCTTTGTAATTGATGAGTTTTCGTCCCAAACCCTCAAACTTCTTATGAGATTGTCCAATTTGTACACGAAGTGCATCCAATTTTTGCCGTAACCCTCTCAACTCTTTAGAAGTTGCTATGTGGGTGAAATTATGATTTCAAGCCAAGTTACAACCTTTTTAGAGTTCATTTGTACTTTTCAAATTCAGGGTCATCTAGCTCAAAATAAATCATTAAATGCATGAAAAATATCAAATGAAGTCAGAAAGGGTTGAAAATTGATGTTGTGCCTTTGAATGGTGCACATTGACCACACAAAAAGGGTTGAGTTAAGATAAGTTTTTAAAATGAAATCCCTTGTAATAGATGAGTTTTCGTCCGAAACCCTCATACTTCTTATGAGATTGTCCAATTTGTACACGACGTGCATCCAGTTTTTGCCGTAACCCTCTCAACTCTTTAGAAGTTGCTATGTGGGTGAAATTATGATGTCATGCCAAGTTACAACCTCTTTAGAGTTCATTTGTACTGCCTTTCAAATTCTGGGTCATCTAGCTCAAAATAAACCATTAAATACATGCAAAATATCAAATGAAGTCAGAAAGGCTTGAAAATTGATGATGTGCCTTTGAATGGTGCGTAATGAACACACAAAAAGTATGGATATAAAATAAGTTATTAAAAATGAAATCCCTTTCTAATAGATGAGTTTTCGTCCGAAACCCTCAGACTTCTTATGAGATTGTCCAATTTGTACACGAAGTGCATCCAGTTTTTTCCGTAGCCCTCTCAACTCTTTAGAAGTTGCTATGTGGGTGAAATTATGATGTCATGCCAAGTTACAACCTCTTTGGAGTTCATTTGTACTGCCTTTCAAATTTAGGGTCATTTAGCTCAAAATAAATCATTAAATGCATGAAAAATATCAAACGAAGTCAGAAAGGGTTGAAAATTGTTGATGTGCCTTTGAATGGTGCATAATGAACACACAAAAATTATGGAGTTAAAAAAATTATAATAAATGAAATCTCTTTGTAGTGGATGTGTTTTCGTCCGGAACCCTCATACTTCATATGAGATTGTCGAATTTGTACATGAAGTGAATCCAGTTTTTGCCGTAACCCTCTCAACTCTTTAGAAGATGCTATGTGGGTGAAATTATGATGTCATGCCAAGTTACAACCTCTTTAGAGTTCATTTGTACTGCCTTTCAAATTTAGGGTCATTTAGCTCAAAGTAAATCATTAAATGCATGAAAAATATCAAATGAAGTCAGAATGGGTTGAAAATTGTTGATGTGCCTTTGAATGGTGCATAATGAACACACAAAAATTATGGAGTTAAAAAAGTTATAATAAATGAAATCTCTTTGTAGTGGATGAGTTTTCGTCCGGAACACTCATACTTCTTATGAGATTGTCGAATTTGTACACGAAGTGAATCCAGTTTTTGCCGTAACCCTCTCAACTCTTTATAAGTTGCTATGTGGGTGAAATTATGATGTCATGCCAGGTTACAACCTTTTTAGAGTTCATTTTTTTCAAATTTAGGGTCATTTAGCTCAAAATAAATCATTAAATGCATGAAAAATATCAAATGAAGTCAGAAAGGGTTGAAAATTGATGATGTGCCTTTGAATGGTGCATATTGAACACCCAAAAGTATCGAGTTAAAATAACTTATTAAAATGAAATCCCTTTGTAATTGATGAGTTTTCGTCCCAAACCCTCAAACTTCTTATGAGATTGTCCAATTTGTACACGAAGTGCATCCAATTTTTGCCGTAACCCTCTCAACTCTTTAGAAGTTGCTATGTGGGTGAAATTATGATTTCAAGCCAAGTTACAACCTTTTTAGAGTTCATTTGTACTTTTCAAATTCAGGGTCATCTAGCTCAAAATAAATCATTAAATGCATGAAAAATATCAAATGAAGTCAGAAAGGGTTGAAAATTGATGTTGTGCCTTTGAATGGTGCACATTGACCACACAAAAAGGGTTGAGTTAAGATAAGTTTTTAAAATGAAATCCCTTGTAATAGATGAGTTTTCGTCCGAAACCCTCATACTTCTTATGAGATTGTCCAATTTGTACACGAAGTGCATCCAGTTTTTGCCGTAACCCTCTCAACTCTTTATAAGTTGCTATGTGGGTGAAATTATGATGTCATGCCAAGTTACAACCTCTTTAGAGTTCATTTGTACTGCCTTTCAAATTCTGGGTCATCTAGCTCAAAATAAACCATTAAATACATGCAAAATATCAAATGAAGTCAGAAAGGCTTGAAAATTGATGATGTGCCTTTGAATGGTGCGTAATGAACACACAAAAAGTATGGATATAAAATAAGTTATTAAAAATGAAATCCCTTTCTAATAGATGAGTTTTCGTCCGAAACCCTCAGACTTCTTATGAGATTGTCCAATTTGTACACGAAGTGCATCCAGTTTTTTCCGTAGCCCTCTCAACTCTTTAGAAGTTGCTATGTGGGTGAAATTATGATGTCATGCCAAGTTACAACCTCTTTGGAGTTCATTTGTACTGCCTTTCAAATTTAGGGTCATTTAGCTCAAAATAAATCATTAAATGCATGAAAAATATCAAATGAAGTCAGAAAGGGTTGAAAATTGATGATGTGCCTTTGAATGGTGCATATTGAACACACAAAAGTATCGAGTTAAAATAACTTATTAAAAATGAAATCCCTTTGTAATTGATGAGTTTTCGTCCCAAACCCTCAAACTTCTTATGAGATTGTCCAATTTGTACACGAAGTGCATCCAATTTTTGCCGTAACCCTCTCAACTCTTTAGAAGTTGCTATGTGGGTGAAATTATGATTTCAAGCCAAGTTACAACCTTTTTAGAGTTCATTTGTACTTTTCAAATTCAGGGTCATCTAGCTCAAAATAAATCATTAAATGCATGAAAAATATCAAATGAAGTCAGAAAGGGTTGAAAATTGATGTTGTGCCTTTGAATGGTGCACATTGACCACACAAAAAGGGTTGAGTTAAGATAAGTTTTTAAAATGAAATCCCTTGTAATAGATGAGTTTTCGTCCGAAACCCTCATACTTCTTATGAGATTGTCCAATTTGTACACGAAGTGCATCCAGTTTTTGCCGTAACCCTCTCAACTCTTTAGAAGTTGCTATGTGGGTGAAATTATGATGTCATGCCAAGTTACAACCTCTTTAGAGTTCATTTGTACTGCCTTTCAAATTCTGGGTCATCTAGCTCAAAATAAACCATTAAATACATGCAAAATATCAAATGAAGTCAGAAAGGCTTGAAAATTGATGATGTGCCTTTGAATGGTGCGTAATGAACACACAAAAAGTATGGATATAAAATAAGTTATTAAAAATGAAATCCCTTTCTAATAGATGAGTTTTCGTCCGAAACCCTCAGACTTCTTATGAGATTGTCCAATTTGTACACGAAGTGCATCCAGTTTTTTCCGTAGCCCTCTCAACTCTTTAGAAGTTGCTATGTGGGTGAAATTATGATGTCATGCCAAGTTACAACCTCTTTGGAGTTCATTTGTACTGCCTTTCAAATTTAGGGTCATTTAGCTCAAAATAAATCATTAAATGCATGAAAAATATCAAACGAAGTCAGAAAGGGTTGAAAATTGTTGATGTGCCTTTGAATGGTGCATAATGAAGACACAAAAATTATGGAGTTAAAAAAATTATAATAAATGAAATCTCTTTGTAGTGGATGAGTTTTCGTCCGGAACCCTCATACTTCATATGAGATTGTCGAATTTGTACATGAAGTGAATCCAGTTTTTGCCGTAACCCTCTCAACTCTTTAGAAGATGCTATGTGGGTGAAATTATGATGTCATGCCAAGTTACAACCTCTTTAGAGTTCATTTGTACTGCCTTTCAAATTTAGGGTCATTTAGCTCAAAGTAAATCATTAAATGCATGAAAAATATCAAATGAAGTCAGAATGGGTTGAAAATTGTTGATGTGCCTTTGAATGGTGCATAATGAACACACAAAAATTATGGAGTTAAAAAAAGTTATAATAAATGAAATCTCTTTGTAGTGGATGAGTTTTCGTCCGGAACACTCATACTTCTTATGAGATTGTCGAATTTGTACACGAAGTGAATCCAGTTTTTGCCGTAACCCTCTCAACTCTTTATAAGTTGCTATGTGGGTGAAATTATGATGTCATGCCAGGTTACAACCTTTTTAGAGTTCATTTTTTTCAAATTTAGGGTCATTTAGCTCAAAATAAATCATTAAATGCATGAAAAATATCAAATGAAGTCAGAAAGGGTTGAAAATTGATGATGTGCCTTTGAATGGTGCATATTGAACACACAAAAGTATCGAGTTAAAATAACTTATTAAAAATGAAATCCCTTTGTAATTGATGAGTTTTCGTCCCAAACCCTGAAACTTCTTATGAGATTGTCCAATTTGTACACGAAGTGCATCCAATTTTTGCCGTAACCCTCTCAACTCTTTAGAAGTTGCTATGTGGGTGAAATTATGATTTCAAGCCAAGTTACAACCTTTTTAGAGTTCAATTGTACTTTTCAAATTCAAGGTCATCTAGCTCAAAATAAATCATTAAATGCATGAAAAATATCAAATGAAGTCAGAAAGGGTTGAAAATTGATGTTGTGCCTTTGAATGGTGCACATTGACCACACAAAAAGGGTTGAGTTAAGATAAGTTTTAAAAATGAAATCCCTTGTAATAGATGAGTTTTCGTCCGAAACCCTCATACTTCTTATGAGATTGTCCAATTTGTACACGAAGTGCATCCAGTTTTTGCCGTAACCCTCTCAACTCTTTAGAAGTTGCTATGTGGGTGAAATTATGATGTCATGCCAAGTTACAACCTCTTTAGAGTTCATTTGTACTGCCTTTCAAATTCTGGGTCATCTAGCTCAAAATAAACCATTAAATACATGCAAAATATCAAATGAAGTCAGAAAGGCTTGAAAATTGATGATGTGCCTTTGAATGGTGCGTAATGAACACACAAAAAGTATGGATATAAAATAAGTTATTAAAAATGAAATCCCTTTCTAATAGATGAGTTTTCGTCCGAAACCCTCAGACTTCTTATGAGATTGTCCAATTTGTACACGAAGTGCATCCAGTTTTTTCCGTAGCCCTCTCAACTCTTTAGAAGTTGCTATGTGGGTGAAATTATGATGTCATGCCAAGTTACAACCTCTTTGGAGTTCATTTGTACTGCCTTTCAAATTTAGGGTCATTTAGCTCAAAATAAATCATTAAATGCATGAAAAATATCAAACGAAGTCAGAAAGGGTTGAAAATTGTTGATGTGCCTTTGAATGGTGCATAATGAACACACAAAAATTATGGAGTTAAAAAAAATTATAATAAATGAAATCTCTTTGTAGTGGATGAGTTTTCGTCCGGAACCCTCATACTTCATATTAGATTGTCGAATTTGTACATGAAGTGAATCCAGTTTTTGCCGTAACCCTCTCAACTCTTTAGAAGATGCTATGTGGGTGAAATTATGATGTCATGCCAAGTTACAACCTCTTTAGAGTTCATTTGTACTGCCTTTCAAATTTAGGGTCATTTAGCTCAAAGTAAATCATTAAATGCATGAAAAATATCAAATGAAGTCAGAATGGGTTGAAAATTGTTGATGTGCCTTTGAATGGTGCATAATGAACACACAAAAATTATGGAGTTAAAAAAAGTTATAATAAATGAAATCTCTTTGTAGTGGATGAGTTTACGTCCGGAACACTCATACTTCTTATGAGATTGTTGAATTTGTACACGAAGTGAATCCAGTTTTTGCCGTAACCCTCTCAACTCTTTATAAGTTGCTATGTGGGTGAAATTATGATGTCATGCTAGGTTACAACCTTTTTAGAGTTCATTTGTACTGCTTTTCAAATTTAGGGTCATTTAGCTCAAAATAAATCATTAAATGCATGAAAAATATCAAATGAAGTCAGAAAGGGTTGAAAATTGATGATGTGCCTTTGAATGGTGCATATTGAACACACAAAAAGTATGGAGTTAAAATGACTTATTAAAAATGAAATCCCTTTGTAATTGATGAGTTTTCGTCCCAAACCCTCAAACTTCTTATGAGATTGTCCAATTTGTACACGAAGTGCATCCAATTTTTGCCGTAACCCTCTCAACTCTTTAGAAGTTGCTATGTGGGTGAAATTATGATGTCAAGCCAAGTTACAACCTTTTTAGAGTTCATTTGTACTTTTCAAATTCAGGGTCATCTAGCTCAAAATAAATCATTAAATGCATGAAACATATCAAATGAAGTCAGAAAGGGTTGAAAATTGATGATGTGCCTTTGAATGGTGCACATTGACCACACAAAAAGGGTTGAGTTAAGATAAGTTTTTAAAATGAAATCCCTTGTAATAGATGAGTTTTCGTCCGAAACCCTCATACTTCTTATGAGATTGTCCAATTTGTACACGAAGTGCATCCAGTTTTTGCCGTAACCCTCTCAACTCTTTAGAAGTTGCTATGTGGGTGAAATTATGATGTCATGCCAAGTTACAACCTCTTTAGAGTTCATTTGTACTGCCTTTCAAATTTTGGGTCATCTAGCTCAAAATAAACCATTAAATACATGCAAAATATGAAATGAAGTCAGAAAGGCTTGAAAATTGATGATGTGCCTTTGAATGGTGCGTAATGAACGCACAAAAAGTTTGGATATAAAATAAGTTATTAAAAATGAAATCCCTTTCTAATAGATGAGTTTTCGTCCGAAACCCTCATACTTCTGATGAGATTGTCCAATTTGTACACGAAGTGCATCCAGTTTTTGCCGTAGCCCTCTCAAATCTTTAGAAGTTGCTATGTGGGTGAAATTATGATGTCATGCCAAGTTACAACCTCTTTAGAGTTCATTTGTACTGCCTTTCAAATTGTAGGTCATCTAGCTCAAAATAAATCATTAAATGCATGAAAAATATCAAATGAAGTCAGAAAGGGTTGAAAATTGTTGATGTGCCTTTGAATGGTGCATAATGAACACACAAAAATTATGGAGTTAAAAAAAGTTATAATAAATGAAATCTCTTTGTAGTGGATGAGTTTTCGTCCGGAACCCTCATACTTCTTATGAGATTGTCGAATTTGTACATGAAGTGAATCCAGTTTTTGCCGTAACCCTCTCAACTCTTTAGAAGATGCTATGTGGGTGAAATTATGATGTCATGCCAAGTTACAACCTCTTTAGAGTTCATTTGTACTGCCTTTCAAATTTAGGGTCATTTAGCTCAAAGTAAATCATTAAATGCATGAAAAATATCAAATGAAGTCAGAATGGGTTGAAAATTGTTGATGTGCCTTTGAATGGTGCATAATGAACACACAAAAATTATGGAGTTAAAAAAAGTTATAATAAATGAAATCTCTTTGTAGTGGATGAGTTTTCGTCCGGAACACTCATACTTCTTATGAGATTGTCGAATTTGTACACGAAGTGAATCCAGTTTTTGCCGTAACCCTCTCAACTCTTTAGAAGATGCTATGTGGGTGAAATTATGATGTCATGCCATGTTACAACCTCTTTAGAGTTCATTTGTACTGCCTTTCAAATTTAGGGTCATTTAGCTCAAAGTAAATCATTAAATGCATGAAAAATATCAAATGAAGTCAGAATGGGTTGAAAATTGTTGATGTGCCTTTGAATGGTGCATAATGAACACACAAAAATTATGGAGTTAAAAAAAGTTATAATAAATGAAATCTCTTTGTAGTGGATGAGTTTTCGTCCGGAACACTCATACTTCTTATGAGATTGTCGAATTTGTACACGAAGTGAATCCAGTTTTTGCCGTAACCCTCTCAACTCTTTATAAGTTGCTATGTGGGTGAAATTATGATGTCAAGCCAAGTTACAACCTTTTTAGAGTTCATTTGTACTTTTCAAATTCAGGGTCATCTAGCTCAAAATAAATCATTAAATGCATGAAACATATAAAATGAAGTCAGAAAGGGTTGAAAATTGATGATGTGCCTTTGAATGGTGCACATTGACCATAGAAAAAGGGTTGAGTTAAGATAAGTTTTTAAAATGAAATCCCTTGTAATAGATGAGTTTTCGTCCGAAACCCTCATACTTCTTATGAGATTGTCCAATTTGTACACGAAGTGCATCCAGTTTTTGCCGTAACCCTCTCAACTCTTTAGAAGTTGCTATGTGGGTGAAATTATGATGTCATGCCAAGTTACAACCTCTTTAGAGTTCATTTGTACTGCCTTTCAAATTTTGGGTCATCTAGCTCAAAATAAACCATTAAATACATGCAAAATATCAAATGAAGTCAGAAAGGCTTGAAAATTGATGATGTGCCTTTGAATGGTGCGTAATGAACGCAGAAAAAGTTTGGATATAAAATAAGTTATTAAAAATGAAATCCCTTTCTAATAGATGAGTTTTCGTCCGAAACCCTCATACTTCTGATGAGATTGTCCAATTTCTACACGAAGTGCATCCAGTTTTTGCCGTAGCCCTCTCAACTCTTTAGAAGTTTCTATGTGGGTGAAATTATGATGTCATGCCAAGTTACAACCTCTTTAGAGTTCATTTGTACTGCCTTTCAAATTGTAGGTCATCTAGCTCAAAATAAATCATTAAATGCATGAAAAATATCAAATGAAGTCACAAAGGGTTGAAAATTGTTGATGTGCCTTTGAATGGTGCATAATGAACACACAAAAATTATGGAGTTAAAAAAAGTTATAATAAATGAAATCTCTTTGTAGTGGATGAGTTTTCGTCCGGAACCCTCATACTTCTTATGAGATTGTCGAATTTGTACATGAAGTGAATCCAGTTTTTGCCGTAACCCTCTCAACTCTTTAGAAGATGCTATGTGGGTGAAATTATGATGTCATGCCATGTTACAACCTCTTTAGAGTTCATTTGTACTGCCTTTCAAATTTAGGGTCATTTAGCTCAAAGTAAATCATTAAATGCATGAAAAATATCAAATGAAGTCAGAAAGGGTTGAAAATTGTTGATGTGCCTTTGAATGGTGCATAATGAACACACAAAAATTATGGAGTTAAAAAAAGTTATAATAAATGAAATCTCTTTGTAGTGGATGAGTTTTCGTCCGGAACCCTCATACTTCTTATGAGATTGTCGAATTTGTACATGAAGTGAATCCAGTTTTTGCCGTAACCCTCTCAACTCTTTAGAAGATGCTATGTGGGTGAAATTATGATGTCATGCCATGTTACAACCTCTTTAGAGTTCATTTGTACTGCCTTTCAAATTTAGGGTCATTTAGCTCAAAGTAAATCATTAAATGCATGAAAAATATCAAATGAAGTCAGAATGGGTTGAAAATTGTTGATGTGCCTTTGAATGGTGCATAATGAACACACAAAAATTATGGAGTTAAAAAAAGTTATAATAAATGAAATCTCTTTGTAGTGGATGAGTTTTCGTCCGGAACACTCATACTTCTTATGAGATTGTCGAATTTGTACACGAAGTGAATCCAGTTTTTGCCGTAACCCTCTCAACTCTTTATAAGTTGCTATGTGGGTGAAATTATGATGTCATGCCAGGTTACAACCTTTTTAGAGTTCATTTGTACTGCTTTTCAAATTTAGGGTCATTTAGCTCAAAATAAATCATTAAATGCATGAAAAATATCAAATGAAGTCAGAAAGGGTTGAAAATTGATGATGTGCCTTTGAATGGTGCATATTGAACACACAAAAAGTATGGAGTTCAAATGACTTATTAAAAATGAAATCCCTTTCTAATTGATGAGTTTTCGTCCCAAACCCTCAAACTTCTTATGAGATTGTCCAATTTGTACACGAAGTGCATCCAATTTTTGCCGTAACCCTCTCAACTCTTTAGAAGTTGCTATGTGGGTGAAATTATGATGTCAAGCCAAGTTACAACCTTTTTAGAGTTCATTTGTACTTTTCAAATTCAGGGTCATCTAGCTCAAAATAAATCATTAAATGCATGAAACATATAAAATGAAGTCAGAAAGGGTTGAAAATTGATGATGTGCCTTTGAATGGTGCACATTGACCATAGAAAAAGGGTGGAGTTAAGATAAGTTTTTAAAATGAAATCCCTTGTAATAGATGAGTTTTCGTCCGAAACCCTCATACTTCTTATGAGATTGTCCAATTTGTACACGAAGTGCATCCAGTTTTTGCCGTAACCCTCTCAACTCTTTAGAAGTTGCTATGTGGGTGAAATTATGATGTCATGCCAAGTTACAACCTCTTTAGAGTTCATTTGTACTGCCTTTCAAATTTTGGGTCATCTAGCTCAAAATAAACCATTAAATACATGCAAAATATCAAATGAAGTCAGAAAGGCTTGAAAATTGATGATGTGCCTTTGAATGGTGCGTAATGAACGCACAAAAAGTTTGGATATAAAATAAGTTATTAAAAATGAAATCCCTTTCTAATAGATGAGTTTTCGTCCGAAACCCTCATACTTCTGATGAGATTGTCCAATTTGTACACGAAGTGCATCCAGTTTTTGCCGTAGCCCTCTCAACTCTTTAGAAGTTTCTATGTGGGTGAAATTATGATGTCATGCCAAGTTACAACCTCTTTAGAGTTCATTTGTACTGCCTTTCAAATTGTAGGTCATCTAGCTCAAAATAAATCATTAAATGCATGAAAAATATCAAATGAAGTCAGAAAGGGTTGAAAATTGTTGATGTGCCTTTGAATGGTGCATAATGAACACACAAAAATTATGGAGTTAAAAAAAGTTATAATAAATGAAATCTCTTTGTAGTGGATGAGTTTTCGTCCGGAACCCTCATACTTCTTATGAGATTGTCGAATTTGTACATGATGTGAATCCAGTTTTTGCCGTAACCCTCTCAACTCTTTAGAAGATGCTATGTGGGTGTAATTATGATGTCATGCCATGTTACAACCTCTTTAGAGTTCATTTGTACTGCCTTTCAAATTTAGGGTCATTTAGCTCAAAGTAAATCATTAAATGCATGAAAAATATCAAATGAAGTCAGAATGGGTTGAAAATTGTTGATGTGCTTTTGAATGGTGCATAATGAACACACAAAAATTATGGAGTTAAAAAAAGTTATAATAAATGAAATCTCTTTGTAGTGGATGAGTTTTCGTCCGGAACACTCATACTTCTTATGAGATTGTCGAATTTGTACACGAAGTGAATCCAGTTTTTGCCGTAACCCTCTCAACTCTTTATAAGTTGCTATGTGGGTGAAATTATGATGTCATGCCAGGTTACAACCTTTTTAGAGTTCATTTGTACTGCTTTTCAAATTTAGGGTCATTTAGCTCAAAATAAATCATTAAATGCATGGAAAATATCAAATGAAGTCAGAAAGGGTTGAAAATTGATGATGTGCCTTTGAATGGTGCATATTGAACACACAAAAATTATGGAGTTAAAATGACTTATTAAAAATGTAATCCCTTTGTAATTGATGAGTTTTCGTCCCAAACCCTCAAACTTCTTATGAGATTGTCCAATTTGTACACGAAGTGCATCCAATTTTTGCCGTAACCCTCTCAACTCTTTAGAAGTTGCTATGTGGGTGAAATTATGATGTCAAGCCAAGTTACAACCTTTTTAGAGTTCATTTGTACTTTTCAAATTCAGGGTCATCTAGCTCAAAATAAATCATTAAATGCATGAAACATATAAAATGAAGTCAGAAAGGGTTGAAAATTGATGATGTGCCTTTGAATGGTGCACATTGACCACACAAAAAGGGTTGAGTTAAGATAAGTTTTTAAAATGAAATCCCTTGTAATAGATGAGTTTTCGTCCGAAACCCTCATACTTCTTATGAGATTGTCCAATTTGTACACGAAGTGCATCCAGTTTTTGCCGTAACCCTCTCAACTCTTTAGAAGTTGCTATGTGGGTGAAATTATGATGTCATGCCAAGTTACAACCTCTTTAGAGTTCATTTGTACTGCCTTTCAAAATTTGGGTCATCTAGCTCAAAATAAACCATTAAATACATGCAAAATATCAAATGAAGTCAGAAAGGCTTCAAAATTGATGATGTGCCTTTGAATGGTGCATAATGAACGCACAAAAAGTTTGGATATAAAATAAGTTATTAAAAATGAAATCCCTTTCTAATAGATGAGTTTTCGTCCGAAACCCTCATACTTCTGATGAGATTGTCCAATTTGTACACGAAGTGCATCCAGTTTTTGCCGTAGCCCTCTCAACTCTTTAGAAGTTGCTATGTGGGTGAAATTATGATGTCATGCCAAGTTACAACTTCTTTAGAGTTCATTTGTACTGCCTTTCAAATTTAGGGTGATTTAGCTCAAAATAAATCATTAAATGCATGAAAAATATCAAATGAAGTCAGAAAGGGTTGAAAATTGTTGATGTGCCTTTGAATGGTGCATAATGAACACACAAAAATTATGGAGTTAAAAAAAGTTATAATAAATGAAATCTCTTTATAGTGGATGAGTTTTCGTCCGGAACCCTCATACTTCTTATGAGATTGTCGAATTTGTACATGAAGTGAATCCAGTTTTTGCCGTAACCCTCTCAACTCTTTAGAAGATGCTATGTGGGTGAAATTATGATGTCATGCCATGTTACAACCTCTTTAGAGTTCATTTGTACTGCCTTTCAAATTTAGGGTCATTTAGCTCAAAGTAAATCATTAAATGCATGAAAAATATCAAATGAAGTCAGAATGGGTTGAAAATTGTTGATGTGCCTTTGAATGGTGCATAATGAACACACAAAAATTATGGAGTTAAAGAAAGTTATAATAAATGAAATCTCTTTGTAGTGGATGAGTTTTCGTCCGGAACACTCATACTTCTTATGAGATTGTCGAATTTGTACACGCAGTGAATCCAGTTTTTGCCGTAACCCTCTCAACTCTTTATAAGTTGCTATGTGGGTGAAATTATCATATCATGCCAGGTTACAACCTTTTTAGAGTTCATTTGTACTGCTTTTCAAATTTAGGGTCATTTAGCTCAAAATAAATCATTAAATGCATGGAAAATATCAAATGAAGTCGGAAAGGGTTGAAAATTGATGATGTGCCTTTGAATGGTGCATATTGAACACACAAAAAGTATGGAGTTAAAATAACTTATTAAAAATGAAATCCCTTTGTAATTGATAAGTTTTCGTCCCAAACCCTCAAACTTCTTATGAGATTGTCGAATTTGTACACGAAGTGAATCCAATTTTTGCCGTAACCCACTCAACTCTTTAGAAGTTGCTATGTGGGTGAAATTATGATGTCAAGCCAAGTTACAACCTTTTTAGAGTTCATTTGTACTGCTTTTCAAATTCAGGGTCATTTAGCTCAAAATAAATCATTAAATGCATGAAAAATATCAAATGAAGTCAGAAAGGGTTGAAAATTGATGATGTGCCTTTGAATGGTGCACATTGACCACACAAAAAGTGTTGAGTTAAAATAAGTTTTTAAAATGAAATCCCTTTGTAATAGATGAGTTTTCATCCGAAACCCTCATACTTCTTATGAGATTGTCCAATTTGTACACGAAGTGCATCCAGTTTTTGCCGTAACCCTCTCAACTCTTTAGAAGTTGCTATGTGGGTGAAATTATGATGTCATGCCAAGTTACAACCTCTTTAGAGTTCATTTGTACTGCCTTTCAAATTCTGGGTCATTTAGCTCAAAATAAACCATTAAATACATGAAAAATATCAAATGAAGTCAGAAAGGGTTGAAAATTATTGATGTGCCTTTGAATGGTGCATAATGAACACACAAAAATTATGGAGTTAAAAAAGTTGTAATAAATGAAATCTCTTTGTAGTGGATGAGTTTTCGTCCGGAACACTCATACTTCTTATGAGATTGTCGAATTTGTACACGAAGTGAATCCAGTTTTTGCCGTTACCCTCTCAACTCTTTAGAAGTTGCTATGTGGGTGAAATTATGATGTCATGCCAAGTTACAACCTTTTTAGAGTTCATTTGTACTACTTTTCAAATTCAGGGTCATTTAGCTCAAAATAAATCATTAAATGCATGACAAATATCAAATGAAGTCAAAAAGGGTTGAAAATTAACGATGTGCCTTTGAATGGTGCATATTAAACACACAAAAATTATGGAGTTAAAATAAGTTATTAAAAATGAAACCCCTTTGTAATAGATGAGTTTTCGTCCGAAACCCTCATACTTCTTATGAGATTGTCCAATTTGTACAAGAAGTGCATCCAGTTTTTGCCGTAACCCTCTCAACTCTTTAGAAGTTGCTACGTGGTTGAAATTTTGATGTCATGCCAAGTTACAACCTCTTTAGAGTTCATTTGTACTGCCTTTCAAATTCAGGGTCATTTAGCACAAAATAAATCATTAAATGCATGAAAAATATCAAATGAAGTCAGAAAGGGTTGAAGATTGTTGATGTGCCTTTGAATGGTGCATAATGAACACACAAAAAGTATGTTGTTAAAAAAGTTATAATAAATGAAATCCCTTTGTAGTGGATGAGTTTTCGTCCGGAACACTCATACTTCTGATGAGATTGTCAAATTTGTACACGTAGTGAATCCAGTTTTTTCCGTAACACTCTCAACTCTTTAGAAGTTGCTATGTGGGTGAAATTATGATGTCATGCCAATTTACAACCTTTTTAGAGTTCATTTGTAGTGCTTTTCAAATTCAGGGTCATTTAGCTCAAAATAAATCATTAAATGCATGAAAAATATCAAATCAAGTCAGAAAGGGTTGAAAATTGTTGATATGCCTTTGAATGGTGCATAATGAACACACAAAAATTATGGAGTTAAAAAAGTTATAATAAAGGAAATCCCTTTGTAGTGGATGAGTTTTTGTCCGAAACACTCATACTTCTGATGAGATTGTAAAATTTGTACACGCAGTGAATCCAGTTTTTGCCGTAACCCTCTCAACTCTTTATAAGTTGCTATGTGGGTGAAATTATCATATCATGCCAGGTTACAACCTTTTTAGAGTTCATTTGTACTGCTTTTCAAATTTAGGGTCATTTAGGTCAAAATAAATCATTAAATGCATGGAAAATATCAAATGAAGTCGGAAAGGGTTGAAAATTCATGATGTGCCTTTGAATGGTGCATATTGAACACACAAAAAGTATGGAGTTAAAATAACTTATTAAAAATGAAATCCCTTTGTAATTGATGAGTTTTCGTCCCAAACCCTCAAACTTCTTATGAGATTGTCGAATTTGTACACGAAGTGAATCCAATTTTTGCCGTAACCCTCTCAACTCTTTAGAAGTTGCTATGTGAGTGAAATTATGATGTCAAGCCAAGTTACAACCTTTTTAGAGTTCATTTGTATTGCTTTTCAAATTCAGGGTCATTTAGCTCAAAATAAATCATTAAATGCATGAAAAATATCAAATGAAGTCAGAAAGGGTTGAAAATTGATGATGTGCCTTTGAATGGTGCACATTGACCACACAAAAAGTGTTGAGTTAAAATAAGTTTTTAAAATGAAATCCCTTTGTAATAGATGAGTTTTCGTCCGAAACCCTCATACTTCTTATGAGATTGTCCAATTTGTACACGAAGTGCATCCAGTTTTTGCCGTAACCCTCTCAACTCTTTAGAAGTTGCTATGTGGGTGAAATTATGATGTCATGCCAAGTTACAACCTCTTTAGAGTTCATTTGTACTGCCTTTCAAATTCCTGGTCATTTAGCTCAAAATAAACCATTAAATACATGAAAAATATCAAATGAAGTCAGAAAGGGTTGAAAATTATTGATGTGCCTTTGAATGGTGCATAATGAACACACAAAAATTATGGAGTTAAAAAAAGTTGTAATAAATGAAATCTCTTTGTAGTGGATGAGTTTTCGTCCGGAACACTTATACTTCTTATGAGATTGTCGAATTTGTACACGAAGTGAATCCAGTTTTTGTCGTAACCCTATCAACTCTTTAGAAGTTGCTATGTGGGTGAAATTATGATGTCATGCCACGTTACAACCTTTTTAGAGTTCATTTGTACTACTTTTCAAATTCAGGGTAATTTAGCTCAAAATAAATCATTAAATGCATGGAAAATATCAAATGAAGTCAGAAAGGGTTGAAAATTGATGATGTGCCTGTGAATGGTGCATATTGAACACACAAAAAGTATGGAGTTAAAATAACTTATTAAAAATGAAATCCCTTTGTTATTGATGAGTTTTCGTCCCAAACCCTCAAACTTCTTATGAGATTGTCCAATTTGTACACGAAGTGCATCCAGTTTTTGCCGTCACCCTCTCAACTCTTTAGAAGTTGCTATGTGGGTGAAATTATGATGTCAAGCCAAGTTACAACCTTTTTAGAGTTCATTTGTACTGCTTTTCAAATTCAGGGTCATTTAGCTCAAAATAAATCATTAAATGCATGAAAAATATCAAATGAAGTCAGAAAGGGTTGAAAATTGATGATGTGCCTTTGAATGGTGCACATTGACCACACAAAAAGTGTTGAGTTAAAATAAGTTTTTAAAATGAAATCCCTTTGTAATAGATGAGTTTTCGTCCGAAACCCTCATACTTCTTATGAGATTGTCCAATTTGTACACGAAGTGCATCCAATTTTTGCCGTAACCCTCTCAACTCTTTAGAAGTTGCTATGTGGGTGAAATTATGATGTCAAGCCAAGTTACAACCTTTTTAGAGTTCATTTGTACTTTTCAAATTCAAGGTCATCTAGCTCAAAATAAATCATTAAATGCATGAAAAATATCAAATGAAGTCAGAAAGGGTTGAAAATTGATGATGTGCCTTTGAATGGTGCACATTGACCACACAAAAAGGGTTGAGTTAAGATAAGTTTTTAAAATGAAATCCCTTGTAATAGATGAGTTTTCGTCCGAAACCCTCATACTTCTTATGAGATTGTCCAATTTGTACACGAAGTGCATCCAGTTTTGGCCGTAACCCTCTCAACTCTTTAGAAGTTGCTATGTGGGTGAAATTATGATGTCATGCCAAGTTACAACCTCCTTAGAGTTCATTTGTAGTGCTTTTCCAATTCAGGGTCATTTAGCTCGAAATAAATCATTAAATGCATGAAAAATATCAAATGAAGTCAGAAAGGGTTGAAAATTGTTGATGTGCCTTTGAATGGTGCATAATTAACACACAAAAATTATGGAGGTAAAGGAAGTTATAATAAATGAAATCTCTTTGTAGTGGATGAGTTTTTGTCCGTAACCCTCATACTTCTTATGAGATTGTCGAATTTGTACATCAAGTGAATCCAGTTTTTGCCGTAACCCTCTCAAATCTTTAGAAGATGCTATGTGGGTGAAATTATGATGTCATGCCAAGTTACAACCTCTTTAGAGTTCATTTGTACTGCCTTTCAAATTTAGGGTCATTTAGCTCAAAGTAAATCATTAAATGCATGAAAAATATCAAATGAAGTCAGAATGGGTTGAAAATTGTTGATGTGCCTTTTAATGGTGCATAATGAACACACAAAAATTATGGAGTTAAAAAAGTTATAATAAATGAAATCTCTTTGTAGTGGATGAGTTTTCGTCCGGAACACTCATACTTCTTATGAGATTGTCGAATTTGTACACGAAGTGAATCCAGTTTTTGCCGTAACCCTCTCAACTCTTTAGAAGTTGCTATGTGGGTGAAATTATGTTGTCATGCCAAGTTACAACCTTTTTAGAGTTCATTTGTACTACTTTTCAAATTCAGGGTCATTTAGCTCAAAATAAATCATTAAATGCATGGAAAATATCAAAAGAAGTCAAAAAGGGTTGAAAATTAACGATGTGCCTTTGAATGGTGCATATTAAACACACAAAAATTATGGAGTTAAAATAAGTTATTAAAAATGAAATCCCTTTGTAATAGTTGAGTTTTCGTCCGAAACCCTCATACTTCTTATGAGATTGTCCAATTTGTACAAGAAGTGCATCCAGTTTTTGCCGTAACCCTCTCAACTCTTTGGAAGTTGCTATGTGGGTGAAATTATGATGTCATGCCAAGTTACAACCTCTTTAGAGTTCATTTGTACTGCCTTTCAAATTCAGGGTCATTTAGCTCAAAATAAATCATTAAATGCATGAAAAATTTCAAATGAAGTCAGAAAGGGTGGAAGATTGTTGATGTGCCTTCGAATGGTGCACATTGACCACACAAAAAGTGTTGAGTTAAAATAAGTTTTTAAAATGAAATCCCTTTGTAATAGATGAGTTTTCGTCCGAAACCCTCATACTTCTTATGAGATTGTCCAATTTGTACACGAAGTGCATCCAATTTTTGCCGTAACCCTCTCAACTCTTTAGAAGTTGCTATGTGGGTGAAATTATGATGTCAAGCCAAGTTACAACATTTTTAGAGTTCATTTGTACTTTTCAAATTCAAGGTCATCTAGCTCAAAATAAATCATTAAATGCATGAAAAATATCTAATGAAGTCAGAAAGGGTTGAAAATTGATGATGTGCCTTTGAATGGTGCACATTGACCACACAAAAAGGGTTGAGTTAAGATAAGTTTTTAAAATGAAATCCCTTGTAATAGATGAGTTTTCGTCCGAAACCCTCATACTTCTTATGAGATTGTCCAATTTGTACACGAAGTGCATCCAGTTTTTGCCGTAACCCTCTCAACTCTTTAGAAGTTGCTATGTGGGTGAAATGATGATGTCATGCCAAGTTACAACCTCCTTAGAGTTCATTTGTAGTGCTTTTCAAATTCAGGGTCATTTAGCTCGAAATAAATCATTAAATGCATGAAAAATATCAAAAGAAGTCAAAAAGGGTTTAAAATTGTTGATGTGCCTTTGAATGGTGCATAATTAACACACAAAAATTATGGAGTTAAAGAAAGTTATAATAAATGAAATCTCTTTGTAGTGGATGAGTTTTTGTCCGTAACCCTCATACTTCTTATGAGATTGTCGAATTTGTACATCAAGTGAATCCAGTTTTTGCCGTAACCCTCTCAACTCTTTAGAAGATGCTATGTGGCTTAAATTATGATGTCATGCCAAGTTACAACCTCTTTAGAGTCCATTTGTACTGCCTTTCAAATTTAGGGTCATTTAGCTCAAAGTAAATCATTAAATGCATGAAAAATATCAAATGAAGTCAGAATGGGTTGAAAATTGTTGATGTGCCTTTGAATGGTGCATAATGAACACACAAAAATTATGGAGTTAAAAAAGTTATAATAAATGAAATCTCTTTGTAGTGGATGAGTTTTTGTCCGGAACACTCATACTTCTTATGAGATTGTCGAATTTGTACCCGAAGTGAATCCAGTTTTTGCCGTAACCCTCTCAACTCTTTAGAAGTTGCTATGTGGGTGAACTTATGATGTCATGCCAAGTTACAACCTTTTTAGAGTTCATTTGTACTACTTTTCAAATTCAGGGTCATTTAGCTCAAAATAAATCATTAAATGCATGGAAAATATCAAAAGAAGTCAAAAAGGGTTGAAAATTAACGATGTGCCTTTGAATGGTGCATATTAAACACACAAAAATTATGGAGTTAAAATAAGTTATTAAAAATGAAATCCCTTTGTAATAGTTGAGTTTTCGTCCGAAACCCTCATACTTCTTATGAGATTGTCCAATTTGTACAAGAAGTGCATCCAGTTTTTGCCGTAACCCTCTCAACTCTTTGGAAGTTGCTATGTGGGTGAAATTATGATGTCATGCCAAGTTACAACCTCTTTAGAGTTCATTTGTACTGCCTTTCAAATTCAGGGTCATTTAGCTCAAAATAAATCATTAAATGCATGAAAAATATCAAATGAAGTCAGAAAGGGTGGAAGATTGTTGATGTGCCTTTGAATGGTGCATAATGAACACACAAAAAGTATGTTGTTAAAAAGTTATAATAAATGAAATCCCTTTGTAGTGGATGAGTTTTCGTCCGAAACACTCATACTTCTGATGAGATTGTCAAATTTGTACACGCAATGAATCCAGTTTTTTCCGTAACCCTCTCAACTCTTTAGAAGTTGCTATGTGGGTGAAATTATGATGTCATGCCAATTTACAACCATTTTAGAGTTCATTTGTAGTGCTTTTCAAATTCTGGGTCATTTAGCTCAAAATAAATCATTACATGCATGAAAAATATCAAATCAAGTCAGAACGGGTTGAAAATTGTTGATATGCCTTTGAATGGTGCATAATAAACACACAAAAAGTATGGAGTTAAAAAAGTTATAATAAATGAAATCCCTTTGTAGTGGATGAGTTTTCATCCGAAACACTCATACTTTTGATGAGATTGTCAAATTTGTACACGAAGTGAATCCAGTTTTTGCCGTAACCCTCTCAACTCTTTATAAGTTGCTATGTGGGTGAAATTATGATGTCATGCCAGGTTACAACCTTTTTAGAGGTCATTTGTACTGGTTTTCAAATTGAGGGTCATTTAGCTCAAAATAAATCATTAAATGCATAAAAAATATCAAATGAAGTCAGAAAGGGTTGAAAATTGATGATGTGCCTTTGAATGGTGCATATTGAACACACAAAAAGTATGGAGTTAAAATAACTTATTAAAAATGAAATCCCTTTGTAATTGATGAGTTTTCGTCCCAAACCCTCAAACTTCTTATGAGATTGTCCAATTTGTACACGAAGTGCATCCAGTTTTTGCCGTAGCCCTCTCAACTCTTTAGAAGTTGCTATGTGGGTGAAATTATGATGTCAAGCCAAGTTACAACCTTTTTAGAGTTCATTTGTACTGCTTTTCAAATTCAGGGTCATTTACCTCAAAATAAATCATTAAATGCATGAAAAATATCAAATGAAGTCAGAAAGGGTTGAAAATTGATGATGTGCCTTTGAATGGTGCACATTGACCACACAAAAAGTGTTGAGTTAAAATAAGTTTTTAAAATGAAATCCCTTTGTAATAGATGAGTTTTCGTCCGAAACCCTCATACTTCTTATGAGATTGTCCAATTTGTACATGAAGTGCATCCAGTTTTTGCCGTAAACCTCTCAACTCTTTAGAAGTTGCTATGTGGGTGAAATTATGATGTCATGCCAAGTTACAACCTCTTTAGAGTTTATTTGTACTGCCTTTCAAATTCTGGGTCATTTAGCTCAAAATAAACCATTAAATACATGAAAAATATCAAATGAAGTCAGAAAGGGTTGAAAATTGATGATGTGACTTTGAATGGTGCGTAATGAACACACAAAAATTATGGATATAAAATAAGTTATTAAAAATGAAATCCCTTTGTAATAGATGAGTTTTCGTCCGAAACCCTCATACTTCTTATGAGATTGTCCAATTTGTACACGTAGTGCATCCAGTTTTTGCCGTAGCCCTCTCAACTCTTTAGAAGTTGCTATGTGGTTGAAATTATGATGTCATGCCAAGTTACAACCTCTTTAGAGTAAATTTGTACTGCCTTTCAAATTTAGGGTCATTTAGCTCAAAATAAATCATTAAATGCATGAAAAATATCAAATGAAGTAAGAAAGGGTTGAAAATTATTGATGTGCCTTTGAATGGTGCATAATGAACACACAAAAATTATGGAGTTAAAAAAAGTTGTAATAAATGAAATCTCTTTGTAGTGGATGAGTTTTCGTCTGGAACACTTATACTTCTTATGAGATTGTCGAATTTGTACACGAAGTGAATCCAGTTTTTGCCGTAACCCTATTAACTCTTTAGAAGTTGCTATGTGGGTGAAATTATGATGTCATGCCAAGTTACAACCTTTTTAGAGTTCATTTGTACTCATTTTCAAATTCAGGGTAATTTAGCTCAAAATAAATCATTAAATGCATGGAAAATATCAAATGAAGTCAGAAAGGGTTGAAAATTAATGATGTGCCTTTGAATGGTGCATATTAAACACACGAAAATTATGGAGTTAAAATAAGTTATTAAAAATGAAATCCCTTTGTAATAGATGAGTTTTCGTCCGAAACCCTCATACTTCTTATGAGATTGTCCAATTTGTACACGAAGTGCAGCCAGTTTTTGCCGTAACCCTCTCAACTCTTTTGAAGTTGCTATGTGGGTGAAATTATGTTGTCATGCCAAGTTACAACCTCTTTAGAGTTCATTTGTACTGCCTTTCAAATTCAAGGTCATTTAGCTCAAAATAAATCATTAAAAACATGCAAAATATCAAATGAAGTCAGAAAGGTTTGAAACCTTTTGATGTGCCTTTGAATGGTGCATAATGAACACACAAAAAGTATGGAGTTAAAAATTTTTATAATAAATGAAATCCCTTTGTAGTGGATGAGTTTTCGTCCGGAACACTCATACTTCTGATGAGATTGTCCACTTTGTACACGAAGTGAATCCAGTTTTTGCCGTAACCCTGTCAACTCTTTAGAAGTTCCTATGTGGGTGAAATTATGATCTCATGCCAATTTACAACCTTTTTAGAGTTCATTTGTAGTGCTTTTCAAATTCAGGGTCATTTATCTCAAAATAAATCATTAAATGCATGAAAAATATCAAATGAAGTCAGAAAGGGTTGAAAATTGATGATGTGCCTTTGAATGGTGCATATTGAACACACAAAAAGTATGGATTTAAAATAACTTATTGAAAATGAAATCGTTTTGTAATTGATGAGTATTCGTCCCAAACCCACAAACTTCTTATGAGATTGTCCAATTTGTACATGAAGTGCATCCAATTTTTGCCGTAACCCTCTCAACTCTTTAGAAGTTGCTATGTGGGTGAAATTATGATGTCATGCCAAGTTAAAACCTTTTCAGAGTTCATTTGTACTGCTTTTCAATTTCAGGATCATTTAGGTCAAAATAAATCTTTAAATGCATGAAAAATATCAAATGAAGTCAGAGAGGGTTGAAAATTGATGATGTGCCTTTGAATGGTGCACATTGAACACACAAAATTTTTGAGTTAAAATAAGTTTTGAAATGAAATCCCCTTGTAATAGATGAGTTTTCGTCCGAAACCCTCATACTTCTTATGAGATGGTCCAATTTGTACATGAAGTGCATCCAGTTTTTGCCGTATCCCTCTCAACTCTTTAGAAGTTGCTATGTGGGTTAAATTATGATGTCATGCCAAGTTACAACCTCTTTAGAGTTCATTTGTACTGCCTTTCAAATTCTAGGTCATCTAGCTCAAAATAAACCAATAAATACATGAAAAATATCAAATGAAGTCAGAAAGGGTTGAAAATTAATGATGTGCCTTTGAATGGTGCGTAATGAACACACAAAAAGTATGGATATAAAATAAGTTATTAAAAATGAAATCCCTTTCTAATAGATGAGTTTTCGTATGAAACCCTCATACTTCTTATGAGATTGTCCAATTTGTACACGAAGTGCATCCAGTTTTTGCCGTAGCCCTCTCAACTCTTTAGAAGTTGCTATGTGGGTGAAATTATGATGTCATGCCAAGTTACAACCTCTTTAGAGTTCATTTGTACTGCCTTTCAAATTTATGGTCATTTAGCTCAAAATAAATCATTAAATGCATGAAAAATATCAAATGAAGTCAGAAAGGGTTGAAAATTGTTGATGTGCCTTTGAATGGTGCATAATGAACACACAAAAATTATGGAGTTAAAAAAAGTTATAATAAATGAAATCTCTTTGTAGTGGATGAGTTTTCATCCGGAACCCTCATACTTCTTATGAGATTGTCCAATTTGTACACGAAGTGCATCCAGTTTTTGCCGTAACCCTCTCAACTCTTTAGAAGTTGCTATGTGGGTGAAATTATGATTTCGTGCCAAGTTACAACCTTTTTAGAGTTCATTTGTACTACTTTTCAAATTCAGGGTCATTTAGCTCAAAATAAATCATTAAATGCATGAAAAATATCAAGTGAAGTCGGAAAGGGTTGAAAATTAATGATGTGCCTTTGAATGGTGCATATTAAACACACAAAAAGTATGGAGTTAAAATAAGTTATTAAAAATGAAATCCCTTTGTAATAGATGAGTTTTCATCCGAAACCCTCATACTTCTTATGAGATTGTCCAATTTGTACACAAAGTGCATCCAGTTTTTGCCGTAACCCTCTCAACTCTTTGGAAGTTGCTATGTGGGTGAAATTATTATGTCATGCCAAGTTACAACCTCTTTAGAGTTCATTTGTACTGCCTTTCAAATTTATGGTCATTTATCTCAAAATAAATCATTAAATGCATGAAAAATATCAAATGAAGTTAGAAAGGGTTGAAAATTGTTGATGTGCCTTTTAATGGTGCATAATGAACACACAAAAATTATGGAGTTAAAAAAGTTATGATAAATGAAATCTCTTTGTAGTGGATGAGTTTTCGTCCGGAACCCTCATACTTCTTATGAGATTGTCGAATTTGTACACGAAGTGAATCCAGTTTTTGCCGTAACCCTCTCAACTCTTTAGAAGTTGCTATGTGGCTGAAATTATGATGTCATGCCAAGTTACAACCTTTTTAGAGTTCGTTTGTACTACTTTTCAAATTCAGGGTCATTTAGCTCAAAATAAATCATTAAATGCATGAAAAATATCAAATGAAGTCAGAAAGGGTTGAAAATTAATGATGTGCCTTTGAATGGTGCATATTAAACACACAAAAAGTATGGAGTTAAAATAAGTTATTAAAAATGAAATCCCTTTGTAATAGATGAGTTTTCGTCCGAAACCCTCATACTTCTTATGAGATTGTCCAATTTGTACACAAAGTGCATCCAGTTTTTGCCGTAACCCTCTCAACTCTTTGGAAGTTGCTATGTGGGTGAAATTATGATGTCATGCCAAGTTACAACCTCTTTAGAGTTCATTTGTACTGCCTTTCAAATTTATGGTCATTTAGCTCAAAATAAATCATTAAATGCATGAAAAATATCAAATGAAGTTAGAAAGGGTTGAAAATTGTTGATGTGCCTTTTAATGGTGCATAATGAACACACAAAAATTATGGAGTTAAAAAAGTTATAATAAATGAAATCTCTTTGTAGTGGATGAGTTTTCGTCCGGAACCCTCATACTTCTTATGAGATTGTCGAATTTGTACACGAAGTGAATCCAGTTTTTGCCGTAACCCTCTCAACTCTTTAGAAGTTGCTATGTGGGTGAAATTATGATGTCATGCCAAGTTACAACCTTTTTAGAGTTCATTTGTACTACTTTTCAAATTCAGGGTCATTTAGCTCAAAATAAATCATTAAATGCATGAAAAATATCAAATGAAGTCAGAAAGGGTTGAAAATTAATGATGTGCCTTTGAATGGTGCATATTAAACACACAAAAAGTATGGAGTTAAAATAAGTTATCAAAAATGAAATCCCTTTGTAATAGATGAGTTTTCGTCCGAAACCCTCATACTTCTTATGAGATTGTCCAATTTGTACACAAAGTGCATCCAGTTTTTGCCGTAACCCTCTCAACTCTTTGGAAGTTGTTATGTGGGTGAAATGATGATGTCCTGCCCAGTTACAACCTCTTTAGAGTTCATTTGTACTGCCTTTCAAATTTATGGTCATTTAGCTCAAAATAAATCATTAAATGCATGAAAAATATCAAGTGAAGTCAGAAAGGGTTGAAAATTAATGATGTGCCTTTGAATGGTGCATATTAAACACACAAAAATTATGGAGTTAAAATAAGTTATTAAAAATGAAATCCCTTTGTAATAGATGAGTTTTCGTCCGAAACCCTCATACTTCTTATGAGATTGTCCAATTTGTACACAAAGTGCATCCAGTTTTTGCCGTAACCCTCTCAACTCTTTGGAAGTTGCTATGTGGGTGAAAATATGATGTCATGGCAAGTTACAACCTCTTTAGAGTTCATTTGTACTGCCTTTCAAATTTAGGGTCATTTAGCTCAAAATAAATCATTAAATGCATGAAAAATATCAAGTGAAGTCGGAAAGGGTTGAAAATTAATGATGTGCCTTTGAATGGTGCATATTAAACACACAAAAAGTATGGAGTTAAAATAAGTTATTAAAAATGAAATCCCTTTGTAATAGATGAGTTTTCGTCCGAAACCCTCATACTTCTTATGAGATTGTCCAATTTGTACACAAAGTGCATCCAGTTTTTGCCGTAACCCTCTCAACTCTTTGGAAGTTGCTATGTGGGTGAAATTATTATGTCATGCCAAGTTACAACCTCTTTAGAGTTCATTTGTACTGCCTTTCAAATTTATGGTCATTTAGCTCAAAATAAATCATTAAATGCATGAAAAATATCAAATGAAGTTAGAAAGGGTTGAAAATTGTTGATGTGCCTTTTAATGGTGCATAATGAACACACAAAAATTATGGAGTTAAAAAAGTTATAATAAATGAAATCTCTTTGTAGTGGATGAGTTTTCGTCCGGAACCCTCATACTTCTTATGAGATTGTCGAATTTGTACACGAAGTGAATCCAGTTTTTGCCGTAACCCTCTCAACTCTTTAGAATTTGCTATGTGGCTGAAATTATGATGTCATGCCAAGTTACAACCTTTTTAGAGTTCGTTTGTACTACTTTTCAAATTCAGGGTCATTTAGCTCAAAATAAATCATTAAATGCATGAAAAATATCAAATGAAGTCAGAAAGGGTTGAAAATTAATGATGTGCCTTTGAATGGTGCATATTAAACACACAAAAAGTATGGAGTTAAAATAAGTTATTAAAAATGAAATCCCTTTGTAATAGATGAGTTTTCGTCCGAAACCCTCATACTTCTTATGAGATTGTCCAATTTGTACACAAAGTGCATCCAGTTTTTGCCGTAACCCTCTCAACTCTTTGGAAGTTGCTATGTGGGTGAAATTATGATGTCATGCCAAGTTACAACCTCTTTAGAGTTCATTTGTACTGCCTTTCAAATTTATGGTCATTTAGCTCAAAATAAATCATTAAATGGATGAAAAATATCAAATGAAGTTAGAAAGGGTTGAAAATTGTTGATGTGCCTTTTAATGGTGCATAATGAACACACAAAAATTATTGAGTTAAAAAAAGTTATAATAAATGAAATCTCTTTGTAGTGGATGAGTTTTCGTCCGGAACCCTCATACTTCTTATGAGATTGTCGAATTTGTACACGAAGTGAATCCAGTTTTTGCCGTAACCCTCTCAACTCTTTAGAAGTTGCTATGTGGGTGAAATTATGATGTCATGCCAAGTTACAACCTTTTTAGAGTTCCTTTGTACTACTTTTCAAATTCAGGGTCATTTAGCTCAAAATAAATCATTAAATGCATGAAAAATATCAAATGAAGTCAGAAAGGGTTGAAAATTAATGATGTGCCTTTGAATGGTGCATATTAAACACACAAAAAGTATGGAGTTAAAATAAGTTATTAAAAATGAAATCCCTTTGTAATAGATGAGTTTTCGTCCGAAACCCTCATACTTCTTATGAGATTGTCCAATTTGTACACAAAGTGCATCCAGTTTTTGCCATAACCCTCTCAACTCTTTGGAAGTTGTTATGTGGGTGAAATGATGATGTCCTGCCCAGTTACAACCTCTTTAGAGTTCATTTGTACTGCCTTTCAAATTTATGGTCATTTAGCTCAAAATAAATCATTAAATGCATGAAAAATATCAAGTGAAGTCAGAAAGGGTTGAAAATTAATGATGTGCCTTTGAATGGTGCATATTAAACACACAAAAATTATGGAGTTAAAATAAGTTATTAAAAATGAAATCCCTTTGTAATAGATGAGTTTTCGTCCGAAACCCTCATACTTCTTATGAGGTTGTCCAATTTGTACACAAAGTGCATCCAGTTTTTGCCGTAACCCTATCAACTCTTTGGAAGTTGCTATGTGGGTGAAATTATGATGTCATGGCAAGTTACAACCTCTTTAGAGTTCATTTGTACTGCCTTTCAAATTTAGGGTCATTTAGCTCAAAATAAATCATTAAATGCATGAAAAATATTAAATGAAGACAGAATGGGTTGAAAATTGTTGATGTGCCTTTGAATGGTGCATAATGAACACACAAAAATTAGGGAGTTAAAAAAGTTATAATAAATGAAATCTCTTTGTAGTGGATGAGTTTTCGTCCGGAACACTCATACTTCTTATGAGATTGTCGAATTTGTACACGAAGTGAATCCAGTTTTTGTCGTAACCCTCTCAACTCTTTAGAAGTTGCTATGTGGGTGAAATTATGATGTCATGCAAAGTTACAACCTTTTTAGAGTTCGTATGTACTACTTTTCAAATTCAGGATCATTTGGCTCAAAATAAATCATTAAATGTATGAAAAATATCAAATGAAGTCAGAGAGGGTTGAAAATTGATGATGTGCCTTTGAATGGTGCACATTGAACACACAAAAAGTTTTGAGTTCAAATAAGTTTTGAAATGAAATCCCTTTGTAATAGATGAGTTTTCGTCCGAAACCCTCATACTTCTTATGAGATTGTCCAATTTGCACATGAAGTGCATCCAGTTTTTGCCGTAACCCTCTCAACTCTTTAGAAGTTTCTATGTGGGTGAAATTATGATGGCATGCCAAGTTACAACCTCTTTAGAGTTCATTTGTACTGCCTTTCAAATTCTAGGTCATCTAGCTCAAAATAAACCAGTAAATACATGAAAAATATCAAATGAAGTCAGAAAGGGTTGAAAATTGATGATGTGCCTTTGAATGGTGCGTAATGAACACACAAAAAGTATGGATATAAAATAAGTTATTAAAAATGAAATCCCTTTGTAATAGATGAGTTTTCGTTCGAAACCCTCATACTTCTTATGAGATTGTCCAATTTGTACACGAAGTGCATCCAATTTTTGCCGTAACCCTCTCAACTCTTTAGAAGTTGCTATGTGGGTGAAATTATGATGTCATTCCAAGCTACAACCTCTTTAGAGTTCATTTGTACTGCCTTTCAAATTTAGGGTCATTTAGCTCAAAATAAATCATTAAATGTTTGAAAAATATCAAATGAAGTCAGAAAGGCTTGAAAATTGTTGATGTGCCTTTGAATGGTGCATAATGAACACACAAAAATTATGGAGTTAAAAAAAGTTATAATAAATGAAATCTCTTTGTAGTGGATGAGTTTTCGTCCGGAACACTCATACTTCTCACGAGATTGTCCAATTTGTACACGAAGTGAATCCAGTTTTTGCCGTAACCCTCTCAACTCTTTAGAAGTTGCTATGTGGGTGAAATTATGATGTCATGCCAAGTTACAACCTTTTTAGAGTTCATTTGTACTATTTTTCAAATTCAGGGTCATTTAGCTCAAAATAAATCATTAAATGCATGAAAAATATCAAATGAAGTCAGAAAGGGTTGAAAATTATTGATGTGTCTTTGAATGGTGCATATTAAACACACACAAAGTATGGAGTTAAAATAAGTTATTAAAATTGAAATCCGTTTGTAATAGATGAGTTTTCGTCCGAAACCCTCGTACTTCTTATGAGATTGTCCAATTTGTACACGAAGTGCATCTAGTTTTTGCCGTAACCCTCTCAACTCTTTGGAAGTTGCTATGTCGGTGAAATTATGAGGTCATGCCAAGTTACAACCTCTTTAGAGTTCATTTGTACTGCCTTTCAAATTCAGGGTCATTTAGCTCAAAATAAATCATTAAATGCCTGAAAAATATCAAATGAAGTCACAAAGGGTTGAAAATTGTTGATGTGCCTTTGAATGGTGCATAATGAACACACAAAAAGTACGGAGTTAAAAAAAATTATAATAAATGAAATCCGTTTGTACTGGATGAGTTTTCGTCCCAAACATTCATACTTCTGATGAGATTGTCCAATTTGTACACGAAGTGAATCCAGTTTTTGCCATAACCCTCTCAACTCTTTAGAAGTTGCTATGTGGTTGAAATTATGATGTCATGCCAATTTACAAACTTTTTAGAGTTCATTTGTAGTGCTTTTCAAATTCAGGGTCATTAGGTCAAAATAAATCATTAAATGTATGAAAAATATCAAATGAAGTCAGAAAGGCTTGAAAATTGTTGATGTGCCTTTGAATGGTGCATAATGAACACACAAAAATTATGGAGTTAAAAAAAGTTATAATAAATGAAATCTCTTTGTAGTGGACGAGTTTTCGTCCGGAACACTCATACTTCTTACGAGATTGTCCAATTTGTACACGAAGAGAATCAAGTTTTTGTCGTAATCCTCTCAACTCTTTAGAAGTTGCTATGTGGGTGAAATTATGATGTCATGCCAAGTTACAACCTTTTTAGAGTTCATTTGTACTGCTTTTCAAATTGAGGGTCATTTAGCTCAAAATAAATCATTAAATGCATGAAAAATATCAAATGAAGTCAGAAAGGGTTGAAAATTAATGATGTGTCTTTGAATGGTGCATATTAAACACACACAAAGTATGGAGTTAAAATAAGTTATTAAAATTGAAATCCGTTTGTAATAGATGAGTTTTCGTCCGAAACCCTCATACTTCTTATGAGATTGTCCAATTTGTACACGAAGTGCATCTAGTTTTTGCCGTAACCCTCTCAACTCTTTGGAAGTTGCTATGTTGGTGAAATTATGAGGTCATGCCAAGTTACAACCTATTTAGAGTTCATTTGTACTGCCTTTCAAATTTAGGGTCATTTAGCTCAAAATAAATCATTAAATGCATGAAAAATATCAAATGAAGTCAGAAAGGCTTGAAATTTTTTGATGTGCCTTTGAATGGTGCATAATGAACACACAAAAATTATGGAGTTAAAAAAAGTTATAATAAATGAAATCCCTTTGTACTGGATGAGTTTTCGTCCCAAACATTCATACTTCTGATGAGATTGTCCAATTTGTACACGAAGTGAATCCAGTTTTTGCCGTAACACTCTCAACTCTTTAGAAGTTGATATGTGGTTGAAATTATGATGTCATGCCAATTTACAACCTTTTTAGAGTTCATTTGTAGTGCTTTTCAAATTCAGGGTCATTTAGCTCAAAATAAATCATTAAATGCATGACAAATATCAAATGAAGTCAGAAAGGCTTGAAATTTTTTGATGTGCCTTTGAATGGTGCATAATGAACACACAAAAATTATGGAGTTAAAAAAAGATATAATAAATGAAATCTCTTTGTAGTGGATGAGTTTTCGTCCGGAACACTCATACTTCTTACGAGATTGTCCAATTTGTACACGAAGTGAATCGAGTTTTTGCCGTAACCCTCTAAACTCTTTAGAAGTTGCTATGTGGGTGAAATTATGATGTCATGCCAAGTTACAACCTTTTTAGAGTTCATTTGTACTACTTTTCAAATTCAGGGTCATTTAGCTCAAAATAAATCATTAAATGCATGAAAAATATCAAATGAAGTCAGAAAGGGTTGAAAATTAATGATGTGTCTTTGAATGGTGCATATTAAACAAACACAAAGTATGGAGTTAAAATAAGTTATTAAAATTGAAATCCGTTTGTAATAGATGAGTTTTCGTCCGAAACCCTCATACTTCTTATGAGATTGTCCAATTCGTACACGAAGTGCATCTAGTGTTTGCCGTAACCCCCTCAACTCTTTGGAAGTTGCTATGTCGGTGAAAATATGAGGTCATGCCAAGTTACAACCTCTTTAGAGTTCATTTGTACTGCCTTTCAATTTCAGGGTCATTTAGCTCAAAATAAATCATTAAATGCATGAAAAATATCAAATGAAGTCAGAAAGGCTTGAAAATTATTGATGTGCCTTTGAATGGTGCATAATGAACAATCAAAAATTGTGGAGTTAAAAAAAGTTATAATAAATGCAATCTCTTTGTAGTGGATGAGTTTTCGTCCGGAACACTAATACTTCTTACGAGATTGTCCAATTTGTACACGAAGTGAATCCAGTTTTTGCCGTAACCCTCTTAACTCTTTAGAAGTTGCTATGTGGGTGAAATTATGATGTCATGCCAAGTTACAATCTTTTTAGAGTTCATTTGTACTGCTTTTCAAATTCAGGGTCATTTAGCTCAAAATAAATCATTAAATGCATGAAAAATATCAAATGAAGTCAGAAAAGGTTGAAAATTAATGATGTGTCTTTGAATGGTGCATATTAAATGCACACAAAGTATGGAGTTAAAATAAGTTATTAAAATTGAAATCCGTTTGTAATAGATGAGTTTTCGTCCGAAACCCTCATACTTCTTATGAGATTGTCCAATTTCTTCACGAAGTGCATCTAGTTTTTTCCGTAACCCTCTCAACTCTTTGGAAGTTGCTATTTCGGTGAAATTATGAGGTCATGCCAAGTTACAACCTCTTTAGAGTTCATTTGTACTGTCTTGCAAATTCAGGGTCATTTAGCTCAAAATAAATCATTAAATGCATGAAAATATCAAATGATGTCAGAAAGGCTTGAAAATTGTTGATGTGCCTTTGAATGGTGCATAATGAACACACAAAAATTATGGAGTTAAAAAAAGTTATAATAAATGAAATCTCTTTCTAGTGGATGAGTTTTCGTCCGAACACTCATACTTCTTATGAGATTGTCCAATTTGTACACGAAGTGAATCCAGTTTTTGCCGTAACCCTCTCAACTCTTTAGAAGTTGCTATGTGGGTGAAATTATGATGTCATGCCAAGTTACAACCTTTTTAGAGTTCATTTGTACTGCTTTTCAAATTCAGGGTCATTTAGCTCAAAATAAATCATTAAATGCATGAAAAATATGAAATGAAATCAGAAATGGTTGAAAATTAATGATGTGTCTTTGAATGGTGTATATTAAACACACACAAAGTATGGAGTTAAAATAATTTATTAAAATTGAAATCCGTTTGTCATACATGAGTTTTCGTCCGAAACCCTCATACTTCTTATGAGATTGTCCAATTTGTACACGAAGTGCATCCAGTTTTTGCCGTAACCCTCTCAACTCTTTGGAAGTTGCTATGTGGGTGAAATTATGATGTCATGCCAAGTTACAACGTCTTCAGAGTTCATTTGTACTGCCTTTCAAATTCAGGGTCATTTAGCTCAAAATAAATCATTGAATGCATGAAAAATATCAAATGAAGTCAGAAAGGGTTGAAAATTGTTGATGTGCCTTTGAATGGTGCATAATGAACACACAAAATGTATGGAGTTAAAATAACTTATTAAAAATGAAATCCCTTTGTAATTGATGAGTTTTCGTCCCAAACCCTCACACTTCTTATGAGATTGTCCAATTTGTACACGAAGTGAATCCAGTTTTTGCCGTAACCCTCTCAACTCTTTGGAAGTTTCTATGTGGGTGAAATTATGATGTCATGCCAAGTTACAACCTCTTTAGAGTTCATTTGTACTGCCTTTCAAATTCTGGCTCATCTAGCTCAAAATAAATCATTAAATGCATGAAAAATATCAAATGAATTCAGAAAGGGTTGAAAATTGTTGATGTGCCTATGAATGGTGCATAATGAACACAAAAAAAGTATGGAGTTAAAATAACTTATTAAAAATGAAATCCCTTTGTAATTGATGAGTTTTCGTCCCAAGCCCTCAAACTTCTTATGAGATTGTCCAATTTGTACACGAAGTGCATCCAGTTTTTGCCGTAACCCTCTCAACTCTTTATAAGTTGATATGTGGGTGAAATTATGATGTCATGCCAATTTACAACCTTTTTCGATATGATTTGTAGTGCTTTTGAAATTCAGGGTTATTTAGCTCAAAATAAATCATTAAATGCATGAAAAATATCAAATGAAGTCAGAAAGGGTTGAAAATTGATGATGTGCCTTTGAATGGTGCATATTGAACACACAAAAAGTATGGAGTTAAAATAACTTATTAAAAATGAAATCCCTTTGTAATTGATGAGTTTTCGTCCCAAGCCCTCAAACTTCTTATGAGATTGTCCAATTTGTACACGAAGTGCATCCAGTTTTTGCCGTAACCCTCTCAACTCTTTATAAGTTGATATGTGGGTGAAATTATGATGTCATGCCAAGTTACAACCTTTTTAGAGTTCATTTGTACTGCTTTTCAAATTCAGGGTCATTTAGCTCAAAATAAATCATTAAATGCATGAAAAAAATCAAATGAAGTCACAGAGGGTTGAAAATTGATGATGTGCCTTTGAATGGTGCACATTGAACACACAAAAAGTTTTGATTTAAAATAAGTTTTTAAAATGAAATCCCTTTGTAATAGATGAGTTTTCGTCCGAAACCCTCATACTTCTCATGAGATTGTCGAATTTTTACACGAAGTGCATTCAGTTTTTGCCGTAACCCTCTCAACTCTTTAGAAGTTGCTATGTGGGTGAAATTATGATGTCATGCCAAGTTACAACCTCTTTAGAGTTCATTTGTACTGCCTTTCAAATTCTGGCTCATCTAGCTCAAAATAAACCATTAAATACATGAAAAATATCGAATGAAATCAGAAAGGGTTGAAAATTGATGATGTGCCTTTGAATGGTGCCTAATAAACACACAAAAAGTATGGATATAAAATAAGTTATTAAAAATGAAATCCCTTTGTAATAGATGAGTTTTCATCCGAAACCCTCATACTTCTTATGAGATTGTCCAATTTGTACATGAAGTGCATCCAGTTTTTGCCGTAACCCTCCCAACTCTTTAGAAGTTGCTATGTGGGTGAAATTATGATGTCATGCCAATTTACAACCTTTTTCGAGTTGATTTGTAGTGCTTTTGAAATTCAGGGTTATTTAGCTCAAAATAAATCATTAAATGCATGAAAAATATCCAATGAAGTCAAAAAGGGTTGAAAATTGATGATGTGCCTTTGAATGGTGCATATTGAACACACAAAAAGTATGGAGTTAAAATAACTTATTAAAAATGAAATCCCTTTGTAATTGATGAGTTTTCGTCCCAAGCCCTCAAACTTCTTATGAGATTGTCCAACATGTACACGAAGTGCATCCAGTTTTTGCCGTAACCCTCTCAACTCTTTATAAGTTGATATGTGGGTGAAATTATGATGTCATGCCAAGTTACAACCTTTTTAGAGTTCATTTGTACTGCTTTTCAAATTCAGGGTCATTTAGCTCAAAATAAATCATTAAATGCATGAAAAATATCAAATGAAGTCACAGAGGGTTGAAAATTGATGATGTGCCTTTGAATGGTGCACATTGAACACACAAAAAGTTTTGAGTTAACATAAGTTTTTAAAATGAAATCCCTTTGTAATAGATGAGTTTTCGTCCCAAACACTCATACTTCTGATGAGATTGTCCAATTTGTACACGAAGTGAATCCAGTTTTTGCCGTAACCCTCTCAACTCTTTAGAAGTTGCTATGTGGGTGAAATTATGATGTCATGCCAAGTTACAACCTTTTTCGAGTTGATTTGTAGTGCTTTTGAAATTCAGGGTTATTTAGCTCAAAATAAATCATTAAATGCATGAAAAATATCAAATGAAGTCAGAAAGGGTTGAAAATTGATGATGTGCCTTTGAATGGTGCATATTGAACACACAAAAAGTATGGAGTTAAAATAACTTATTAAAAATGAAATCCCTTTGTAATTGATGAGTTTTCGTCCCAAGCCCTCAAACTTCTTATGAGATTGTCAAATTTGTACACGAAGTGCATCCAGTTTTTGCCGTAACCCTCTCAACTCTTTATAAGTTGATATGTGGGTGAAATTATGATGTCATGCCAATTTACAACCTTTTTAGAGTTCATTTGTACTGCTTTTCAAATTCAGGGTCATTTAGCTCAAAATAAATCATTAAATGCATGAAAAATATCAAATGAAGTCAGAGAGGGTTGAAAATTGATGATGTGCCTTTGAATGGTGCACATTGAACACACAAAAAGTTTTGAGTTAAAATAAGTTTTTAAAATGAAATCCCTTTGTAATAGATGAGTTTTCGTCCCAAACACTCATACTTCTGATGAGATTGTCGAATTTGTACACGAAGTGCATTCAGTTTTTGCCGTAACCCTCTCAACTCTTTAGAAGTTGCTATGTGGGTGAAATTATGATGTCATGCCAAGTTACAACCTTTTTAGAGTTCATTTGTAGTGCTTTTCAAATTCAGGGTCATTTAGCTCAAAATAAATCATTAAATGCATGAAAAATATCAAATGAAGTCAGAAAGGGTTGAAAATTGATGATGTGCCTTTGAATGGTGCATATTGAACACACAAAAAGTAATTGATAAGTTTTCGCCCCAAACCCTCAAACTTCTTACGAGATTGTCCAATTTGTACACGAAGTGAATCCAGTTTTTGCCGTAACCCTCTCAATTTTTTAGAAGTTGCTATGTGGGTGAAATTATGATGTCATGCCAAGTTACAACCTTTTTAGAGTTCATTTGTACTGCTTTTCAAATTCAGGGTCATTTAGCTCAAAATAAATCATTAAATGCATGAAAAATATCAAATGAAGTCACAGAGGGTTCAAAATTGATGATGTTCCTTTGAATGGTGCACATTGAAACACAAAAAGTTTTGAGTTAAAATAAGTTTTTAAAATGAAATCCCTTTGTACTAGATGAGTTTTCGTCCCAAACACTCATACTTCTGATGAGATTGTCGAATTTGTACACGGAGTGCATCCAGTTTTTGCCGTAACCCTCTCAACTCTTTAGAAGTTGCTATGTGGGTGAAATTATGATGTCATGCCAAGTTACAACCTTTTTAGAGTTAATTTGTACTGCTTTTCAAATTCAGGGTCATTTAGCTCAAATTAAATCATTAAATGCATGAAAAATATCAAATGAAGTCAGAAAGAGTTGAAAATTGATGATGTGCCTTTGAATGGTGCATATTGAACACACAAAAAGTATGGAGTTAAAATAACTTATTAAAAATGAAATCCCTTTGTAATTGATGAGTTTTCGTCCCAAACCCTCAAACTTCTTACGAGATTGTCCAATTTGTACACGAAGTGAATCCAGTTTTTGCCGTAACCCTCTCAATTTTTTAGAAGTTGCTATGTGGGTGAAATTATGATGTCATGCGAAGTTACAACCTTTTTAGAGTTCATTTGTACTGCTTTTCAAATTCAGGGTCATTTAGCTCAAAATAAATTATTAAATGCATAAAAAATATCAAAAGAAGTCAGAAAGGGTTGAAAATTAATGATGTGTCTTTGAATGGTGCATACTAAACACACACAAAGTATGGAGTTAAAATAAGTTATTAAAATTGAAATCCCTTTGTAATACATGAGTTTTCGTCCGAAACCCTCATACTTCTTTTGAGATTGTCCAATTTGTACATGAAGTGCATCTAGTTTTTGCCGTAACCCTCTCAACTCTTTGGAAGTTTCTATGTGGGTGAAATTATGATGTCATGCCAAGTTACAACCTCTTTAGAGTTCATTTGTACTGCCTTTCAAATTCAGGGTCATTTAGCTCAAAATAAATCATTAAATGCATGAAAAATATAAAATGAAGTGAGAAAGGGTTGAAAATTGTTGATGTGCCTATGAATGGTGCATAATGAACACAAAAAAAGTATGGAGTTAAAAAAAGTTATAATAAATGAAATCCCTTTGTAGTGGATGATTTTCGTCCGAAACACTCATACTTCTGATGAGATTGTCCAATTTGTACACGAAGTGAATCCAGTTTTTGCCGTAACCCTCTCAACTATTTAGAAGTTGCTATGTGGGTGAAATTATGATGTCATGCCAATTTACAACCTTTTTCGAGTTGATTTGTAGTGCTTTTGAAATTCAGGGTTATTTAGCTCAAAATAAATCATTAAATGCATGAAAAATATCAAATGAAGTCAGAAAGGGTTGAAAATTGATGATGTGCCTTTGAATGGTGCATATTGAACACACAAAAAGTATGGAGTTAAAATAACTTATTAAAAATGAAATCCCTTTGTAATTGATGAGTTTTCGTCCCAAGCCCTCAAACTTCTTATGAGATTGTCCAATTTGTACACGAAGTGCATCGAGTTTTTGCCGTAACCCTCTCAACTCTTTATAAGTTGATATGTGGGTGAAATTATGATGTCATGCCAAGTTACAACCTTTTTAGAGTTCATTTGTACTGCTTTTGAAATTCAGGGTCATTTAGCTCAAAATAAATCATTAAATGCATGAAAAATATCAAATGAAGTCACAGAGGGTTGAAAATTGATGATGTGCCTTTGAATGGTGCACATTGAACACACAAAAAGTTTTGAGTTAAAATAAGTTTTTAAAATGAAATCCCTTTGTAATTGATGAGTTTTCGTCCCAAGCCCTCAAACTTCTTATGAGATTGTCCAATTTGTCCACGAAGTGCATCCAGTTTTTGCCGTAACCCTCTCAACTCTTTATAAGTTGATATGTGGGTGAAATTATGATGTCATGCCAAGTTACAACCTTTATAGAGTTCATTTGTACTGCTTTTCAAATTCAGGGTCATTTAGCACAAAATAAATCATTAAATGCATGAAAAATATCAAATGAAGTCACAAAGGGTTGAAAATTGATGATGTGCCTTTGAATGGTGCATATTGAACACACAAAAAGTATGGAGTTAAAATAACTTATTAAAAATGAAATCCCTTTGTAATTGATGAGTTTTCGTCCCAAGCCCTCAAACTTCTTATGAGATTGTCCAATTTGTACACGAAGTGCATCCAGTTTTTGCCGTAACCCTCTCAACTATTTAGAAGTTGCTATCTGGGTGAAATTATGATGTCATGCCAATTTACAACCTTTTTCGAGTCGATTTGTAGTGCTTTTGAAATTCAGGGTTATTTAGCTCAAAATAAATCATTAAATGCATGAAAAATATCAAATGAAGTCAGAAAGGGTTGAAAATTGACGATGTGCCTTTGAATGGTGCATATTGAACACACAAAAAGTATGGAGTTAAAATAACTTATTAAAAATGAAATCCCTTTGTAATTGATGAGTTTTCGTCCCAAGCCCTCAAACTTCTTATGAGATTGTCCAATTTGTACACGAAGTGCATCCAGTTTTTGCCGTAACCCTCTCAACTCTTTATTAGTTGATATGTGGGTGAAATTATGATGTCATGCCAAGTTACAACCTTTTTAGAGTTCATTTGTACTGCTTTTCAAATTCAGGGTCATTTAGCTCAAAATAAATCATTAAATGCATGAAAAATATCAAATGAAGTCACAGAGGGTTGAAAATTGATGAAGTGCCTTTGAATGGTGCACATTGAACACACAAAAAGTTTTGAGTTAAAATAAGTTTTTAAAATGAAATCCCTTTGTAATAGATGAGTTTTCGTCCCAAACACTCATACTTCTGATGAGATTGACCAATTTGTACACGAAGTGAATCCAGTTTTTGCCGTAACCCTCTCAACTCTTTAGAAGTTGCTATGTGGGTGAAATTATGATGTCATGCCAAGTTACAACCTTTTTCGAGTTGATTTGTAGTGCTTTTGAAATTCAGGGTTATTTAGCTCAAAATAAATCATTAAATGCATGAAAAATATCAAATGAAGTCAGAAAGGGTTGAAAATTGATGATGTGCCTTTGAATGGTGCATATTGAACACACAAAAAGTATGGAGTTAAAATAACTTATTAAAAATGAAATCCCTTTGTAATTGATGAGTTTTCGTCCCAAGCCCTCAAACTTCTTATGAGATTGTCAAATTTGTACACGAAGTGCATCCAGTTTTTGCCGTAACCCTCTCAACTCTTTATAAGTTGATATGTGGGTGAAATTATGATGTCATGCCAAGTCACAACCTTTTTAGAGTTCATTTGTACTGCTTTTCAAATTCAGGGTCATTTAGCTCAAAATAAATCATTAAATGCATGAAAAATATCAAATGAAGTCAGAGAGGGTTGAAAATTGATGATGTGCCTTCGAATGGTGCACATTGAACACACAAAATTTTTTGAGTTAAAATAAGTTTTTAAAATGAAATCCCTTTGTAATAGATGAGTTTTCGTCCCAAACACTCATACTTCTGATGAGATTGTCGAATTTGTACACGAAGTGCATTCAGTTTTTGCCGTAACCCTCTCAACTCTTTAGAAGTTGCTATGTGGGTGAAATTATGATGTCATGCCAAGTTACAACCTTTTTAGAGTTCATTTGTAGTGCTTTTCAAATTCAGGGTCATTTAGCTCAAAATAAATCATTAAATGCATGAAAAATATCAAATGAAGTCAGAAAGGGTTGAAAATTAATGATGTGCCTTTGAATGGTGCATATTGAACACACAAAAAGTATGGAGTTAAAATAACTTATTAAAAATGAAATCCCTTTGTAATTGATGAGTTTTCGCCCCAAACCCTCAAACTTCTTACGAGATTGTCCAATTTGTACACGAAGTGAATCCAGTTTTTGCCGTAACCCTCTCAATTTTTTAGAAGTTGCTATGTGGGTGAAATTATGATGTCATGCCAAGTTACAACCTTTTTAGAGTTCATTTGTACTGCTTTTCAAATTCAGGGTCATTTAGCTCAAAATAAATCATTAAATGCATGAAAAATATCAAATGAAGTCACAGAGGGTTCAAAATTGATGATGTGCCTTTGAATGGTGCACATTGAAACACAAAAAGTTTTGAGTTAAAATAAGTTTTTAAAATGAAATCCCTTTGTAATAGATGAGTTTTCGTCCCAAACACTCATACTTCTCATGAGATTGTCGAATTTGTACACGGAGTGCATCCAGTTTTTGCCGTAACCCTCTCAACTCTTTAGAAGTTGCTATGTGGGTGAAATTATGATGTCATGCCAAGTTACAACCTTTTTAGAGTTCATTTGTACTGCTTTTCAAATTCAGGGTCATTTAGCTCAAATTAAATCATTAAATGCATGAAAAATATCAAATGAAGTCAGAAAGGGTTGAAAATTGATGATGTGCCTTTTAATGGTGCATATTGAACACACAAAAAGTATGGAGTTAAAATAACTTATTAAAAATGAAATCCCTTTGTAATTGATGAGTTTTCGTCCCAAGCCCTCAAACTTCTTATGAGATTGTCAAATTTGTACACGAAGTGCATCCAGTTTTTGCCGTAACCCTCTCAACTCTTTATAAGTTGATATGTGGGTGAAATTATGATGTCATGCCAAGTCACAACCTTTTTAGAGTTCATTTGTACTGCTTTTCAAATTCAGGGTCATTTAGCTCAAAATAAATCATTAAATGCATGAAAAATATCAAATGAAGTCAGAGAGGGTTGAAAATTGATGATGTGCCTTCGAATGGTGCACATTGAACACACAAAAAGTTTTGAGTTAAAATAAGTTTTTAAAATGAAATCCCTTTGTAATAGATGAGTTTTCGTCCCAAACACTCATACTTCTGATGAGATTGTCGAATTTGTACACGAAGTGCATTCAGTTTTTGCCGTAACCCTCTCAACTCTTTAGAAGTTGCTATGTGGGTGAAATTATGATGTCATGCCAAGTTACAACCTTTTTAGAGTTCATTTGTAGTGCTTTTCAAATTCAGGGTCATTTAGCTCAAAATAAATCATTAAATGCATGAAAAATATCAAATGAAGTCAGAAAGGGTTGAAAATTAATGATGTGCCTTTGAATGGTGCATATTGAACACACAAAAAGTATGGAGTTAAAATAACTAATTAAAAATGAAATCCCTTTGTAATTGATGAGTTTTCGCCCCAAACCCTCAAACTTCTTACGAGATTGTCCAATTTGTACACGAAGTGAATCCAGTTTTTGCCGTAACCCTCTCAATTTTTTAGAAGTTGCTATGTGGGTGAAATTATGATGTCATGCCAAGTTACAACCTTTTTAGAGTTCATTTGTACTGCTTTTCAAATTCAGGGTCATTTAGCTCAAAATAAATCATTAAATGCATGAAAAATATCAAATGAAGTCACAGAGGGTTCAAAATTGATGATGTGCCTTTGAATGGTTCACATTGAAACACAAAAAGTTTTGAGTTAAAATAAGTTTTTAAAATGAAATCCCTTTGTAATAGATGAGTTTTCGTCCCAAACACTCATACTTCTCATGAGATTGTCGAATTTGTACACGGAGTGCATCCAGTTTTTGCCGTAACCCTCTCAACTCTTTAGAAGTTGCTATGTGGGTGAAATTATGATGTCATGCCAAGTTACAACCTTTTTAGAGTTCATTTGTACTGCTTTTCAAATTCAGGGTCATTTAGCTCAAATTAAATCATTAAATGCATGAAAAATATCAAATGAAGTCAGTAAGGGTTGAAAATTGATGATGTGCCTTTGAATGGTGCATATTGAACACACAAAAAGTATGGAGTTAAAATAACTTATTAAAAATGAAATCCCTTTGTAATTGATGAGTTTTCGTCCCAAACCCTCAAACTTCTTACGAGATTGTCCAATTTGTACACGAAGTGAATCCAGTTTTTGCCGTAACCCTCTCAATTTTTTAGAAGTTGCTATGTGGGTGAAATTATGATGTCATGCCAAGTTACAACCTTTTTAGAGTTCATTTGTACTGCTTTTCAAATTCAGGGTCATTTAGCTCAAAATAAATCATTAAATGCATGAAAAATATCAAATGAAGTCACAGAGGGTTGAAAATTGATGAAGTGCCTTTGAATGGTGCACATTGAACACACAAAAAGTTTTGAGTTAAAATAAGTTTTTAAAATGAAATCCCTTTGTAATAGATGAGTTTTCGTCCCAAACACTCATACATCTGATGAGATTGTCCAATTTGTACACGAAGTGAATCCAGTTTTTGCCGTAACCCTCTCAACTCTTTAGAAGTTGCTATGTGGGTGAAATTATGATGTCATGCCAAGTTACAACCTTTTTCGAGTTGATTTGTAGTGCTTTTGAAATTCAGGGTTATTTAGCTCAAAATAAATCATTAAATGCATGAAAAATATCAAATGAAGTCAGAAAGGGTTGAAAATTGATGATGTGCCTTTGAATGGTGCATATTGAACACACAAAAAGTATGGAGTTAAAATAACTTATTAAAAATGAAATCCCTTTGTAATTGATGAGTTTTCGTCCCAAGCCCTCAAACTTCTTATGAGATTGTCAAATTTGTACACGAAGTGCATCCAGTTTTTGCCGTAACCCTCTCAACTCTTTATAAGTTGATATGTGGGTGAAATTATGATGTCATGCCAAGTCACAACCTTTTTAGAGTTCATTTGTACTGCTTTTCAAATTCCGGGTCATTTAGCTCAAAATAAATCATTAAATGCATGAAAAATATCAAATGAAGTCAGAGAGGGTTGAAAATTGATGATGTGCCTTCGAATGGTGCACATTGAACACACAAAAAGTTTTGAGTTAAAATAAGTTTTTAAAATGAAATCCCTTTGTAATAGATGAGTTTTCGTCCCAAACACTCATACTTCTGATGAGATTGTCGAATTTGTACACGAAGTGCATTCAGTTTTTGCCGTAACCCTCTCAACTCTTTAGAAGTTGCTATGTGGGTGAAATTATGATGTCATGCCAAGTTACAACCTTTTTAGAGTTCATTTGTAGTGCTTTTCAAATTCAGGGTCATTTAGCTCAAAATAAATCATTAAATGCATGAAAAATATCAAATGAAGTCAGAAAGGGTTGAAAATTAATGATGTGCCTTTGAATGGTGCATATTGAACACACAAAAAGTATGGAGTTAAAATAACTTATTAAAAATGAAATCCCTTTGTAATTGATGAGTTTTCGCCCCAAACCCTCAAACTTCTTACGAGATTGTCCAATTTGTACACGAAGTGAATCCAGTTTTTGCCGTAACCCTCTCAATTTTTTAGAAGTTGCTATGTGGGTGAAATTATGATGTCATGCCAAGTTACAACCTTTTTAGAGTTCATTTGTACTGCTTTTCAAATTCAGGGTCATTTAGCTCAAAATAAATCATTAAATGCATGAAAAATATCAAATGAAGTCACAGAGGGTTGAAAATTGATGAAGTGCCTTTGAATGGTGCACATTGAACACACAAAAAGTTTTGAGTTAAAATAAGTTTTTAAAATGAAATCCCTTTGTAATAGATGAGTTTTCGTCCCAAACACTCATACATCTGATGAGATTGTCCAATTTGTACACGAAGTGAATCCAGTTTTTGCCGTAACCCTCTCAACTCTTTAGAAGTTGCTATGTGGGTGAAATTATGATGTCATGCCAAGTTACAACCTTTTTCGAGTTGATTTGTAGTGCTTTTGAAATTCAGGGTTATTTAGCTCAAAATAAATCATTAAATGCATGAAAAATATCAAATGAAGTCAGAAAGGGTTGAAAATTGATGATGTGCCTTTGAATGGTGCATATTGGACACACAAAAAGTATGGAGTTAAAATAACTTATTAAAAATGAAATCCCTTTGTAATTGATGAGTTTTCGTCCCAAGCCCTCAAACTTCTTATGAGATTGTCAAATTTGTACACGAAGTGCATCCAGTTTTTGCCGTAACCCTCTCAACTCTTTATAAGTTGATATGTGGGTGAAATTATGATGTCATGCCAAGTCACAACCTTTTTAGAGTTCATTTGTACTGCTTTTCAAATTCAGGGTCATTTAGCTCAAAATAAATCATTAAATGCATGAAAAATATCAAATGAAGTCAGAGAGGGTTGAAAATTGATGATGTGCCTTCGAATGGTGCACATTGAACACACAAATTTTTTTGAGTTAAAATAAGTTTTTAAAATGAAATCCCTTTGTAATAGATGAGTTTTCGTCCCAAACACTCATACTTCTGATGAGATTGTCGAATTTGTACACGAAGTGCATTCAGTTTTTGCCGTAACCCTCTCAACTCTTTAGAAGTTGCTATGTGGGTGAAATTATGATGTCATGCCAAGTTACAACCTTTTTAGAGTTCATTTGTACTGCTTTTCAAATTCAGGGTCATTTAGCTCAAATTAAATCATTAAATGCATGAAAAATATCAAATGAAGTCAGAAAGGGTTGAAAATTGATGATGTGCCTTTGAATGGTGCATATTGAACACACAAAAAGTATGGAGTTAAAATAACTTATTAAAAATGAAATCCCTTTGTAATTGATGAGTTTTCGTCCCAAGCCCTCAAACTTCTTATGAGATTGTCAAATTTGTACACAAAGTGCATCCAGTTTTTGCCGTAACCCTCTCAACTCTTTATAAGTTGATATGTGGGTGAAATTATGATGTCATGCCAAGTCACAACCTTTTTAGAGTTCATTTGTACTGCTTTTCAAATTCAGGGTCATTTAGCTCAAAATAAATCATTAAATGCATGAAAAATATCAAATGAAGTCAGAAAGGGTTGAAAATTAATGATGTGCCTTTGAATGGTGCATATTGAACACACAAAAAGTATGGAGTTAAAATAACTTATTAAAAATGAAATCCCTTTGTAATTGATGAGTTTTCGCCCCAAACCCTCAAACTTCTTACGAGATTGTCCAATTTGTACACGAAGTGAATCCAGTTTTTGCCGTAACCCTCTCAACTCTTTAGAAGTTGCTATCTGGGTGAAATTATGATGTCATGCCAAGTTACAACCTTTTTAGAGTTCATTTGTACTGCTTTTCAAATTCAGGGTCATTTAGCTCAAAATAAATCATTAAATGCATGAAAAATATCAAATGAAGTCACAGAGGGTTCAAAATTGATGATGTGCCTTTGAATGGTGCACATTGAAACACAAAAAGTTTTGAGTTAAAATAAGTTTTTAAAATGAAATCCCTTTGTAATAGATGAGTTTTCGTCCCAAACACTCATACTTCTGATGAGATTGTCCAATTTGTACACGAAGTGAATCCAGTTTTTGCCGTAACCCTCTCAACTCTTTAGAAGTTGCTATGTGGGTGAAATTATGATGTCATGCCAAGTTACAACCTTTTTCGAGTTGATTTGTAGTGCTTTTGAAATTCAGGGTTATTTAGCTCAAAATAAATCATCAAATGCATGAAAAATATCAAATGAAGTCAGAAAGGGTTGAAAATTGATGATGTGCCTTTGAATGGTGCATATTGAACACACAAAAAGTATGGAGTTAAAATAACTTATTAAAAATGAAATCCCTTTGTAATTGATGAGTTTTCGTCCCAAGCCCTCAAACTTCTTATGAGATTGTCAAATTTGTACACGAAGTGCATCCAGTTTTTGCCGTAACCCTCTCAACTCTTTATAAGTTGATATGTGGGTGAAATTATGATGTCATGCCAAGTCACAACCTTTTTAGAGTTCATTTGTACTGCTTTTCAAATTCAGGGTCATTTAGCTCAAAATAAATCATTAAATGCATGAAAAATATCAAATCAAGTCAGAGAGGGTTCAAAATTGATGATGTGCCTTCGAATGGTGCACATTGAACACACAAAAAGTTTTGAGTTAAAATATGTTTTTAAAATGAAATCCCTTTGTAATAGATGAGTTTTCGTCCCAAACACTCATACTTCTGATGAGATTGTCGAATTTGTACACGAAGTGCATTCAGTTTTTGCCGTAACCCTCTCAACTCTTTAGAAGTTGCTATGTGGGTGAAATTATGATGTCATGCCAAGTTACAACCTTTTTAGAGTTCATTTGTAGTGCTTTTCAAATTCAGGGTCATTTAGCTCAAAATAAATCATTAAATGCATGAAAAATATCAAATGAAGTCAGAAAGGGTTGAAAATTAATGATGTGCCTTTGAATGGTGCATATTGAACACACAAAAAGTATGGAGTTAAAATAACTTATTAAAAATGAAATCCCTTTGTAATTGATGAGTTTTCGCCCCAAACCCTCAAACTTCTTACGAGATTGTCCAATTTGTACACGAAGTGAATCCAGTTTTTGCCGTAACCCTCTCAATTTTTTAGAAGTTGCTATGTGGGTGAAATTATGATGTCATGCCAAGTTACAACCTTTTTAGAGTTCATTTGTACTGCTTTTCAAATTCAGGGTCATTTAGCTCAAAATAAATCATTAAATGCATGAAAAATATCAAATGAAGTCACAGAGGGTTCAAAATTGATGATGTGCCTTTGAATGGTGCACATTGAAACACAAAAAGTTTTGAGTTAAAATAAGTTTTTAAAATGAAATCCCTTTGTAATAGATGAGTTTTCGTCCCAAACACTCATACTTCTCATGAGATTGTCGAATTTGTACACGGAGTGCATCCAGTTTTTGCCGTAACCCTCTCAACTCTTTAGAAGTTGCTATGTGGGTGAAATTATGATGTCATGCCAAGTTACAACCTTTTTAGAGTTCATTTGTACTGCTTTTCAAATTCAGGGTCATTTAGCTCAAAATAAATTATTAAATGCATAAAAAATATCAAAAGAAGTCAGAAAGGGTTGAAAATTAATGATGTGTCTTTGAATGGTGCATATTAAACACACACAAAGTATGGAGTTAAAATAAGTTATTAAAATTGAAATCCCTTTGTAATACATGAGTTTTCGTCCGAAACCCTCATACTTCTTATGAGATTGTCCAATTTGTACATGAAGTGCATCTAGTTTTTGCCGTAACCCTCTCAACTCTTTGGAAGTTTCTATGTGGGTGAAATTATGATGTCATGCCAAGTTACAACCTCTTTAGAGTTCATTTGTACTGCCTTTCAAATTCAGGGTCATTTAGCTCAAAATAAATCATGAAATGCATGAAAAATATAAAATGAAGTGAGAAAGGGTTTAAAATTGTTGATGTGCCTATGAATGGTGCATAATGAACACAAAAAAGTATGGAGTTAAAAAAAGTTATAATAAATGAAATCCCTTTGTAGTGGATGATTTTCGTCCGAAACACTCATACTTCTGGTGAGATTGTCCAATTTGTACACGAAGTGAATCCAGTTTTTGCCGTAACCCTCTCAACTATTTAGAAGTTTCTATGTGGGTGAAATTATCATGTCATGCCAATTTACAACCTTTTTCGAGTTGATTTGTAGTGCTTTTGAAATTCAGGGTTATTTAGCTCAAAATAAATCATTAAATGCACGAAAAATATCAAATGAAGTCAGAAAGGGTTGTAAATTGATGATGTGCCTTTGAATGGTGCATATTGAACACACAAAAAGTATGGAGTTAAAATAACTTATTAAAAATGAAATCCCTTTGTAATTGATGAGTTTTCGTCCCAAGCCCTCAAACTTCTTATGAGATTGTCCACTTTGTACACGAAGTGCATCGAGTTTTTGCCGTAACCCTCTCAACTCTTTATAAGTTGATATGTGGGTGAAATTATGATGTCATGCCAAGTTACAACCTTTTTAGAGTTCATTTGTACTGCTTTTGAAATTCAGGGTCATTTAGCTCAAAATAAATCATTAAATGCATGAAAAATATCAAATGAAGTCACAGAGGGTTGAAAATTGATGATGTGCCTTTGAATGGTGCACATTGAACACACAAAAAGTTTTGAGTTAAAATAAGTTTTTAAAATGAAATCCCTTTGTAATTGATGAGTTTTCGTCCCAAGCCCTCAAACTTCTTATGAGATTGTCCAATTTGTACACGAAGTGCATCCAGTTTTTGCCGTAACCCTCTCAACTCTTTATAAGTTGATATGTGGGTGAAATTATGATGTCATGCCAAGTTACAACCTTTATAGAGTTCATTTGTACTGCTTTTCAAATTCAGGGTCACTTAGCTCAAAATAAATCATTAAATGCATGAAAAATATCAAATGAAGTCACAAAGGGTTGAAAATTGATGATGTGCCTTTGAATGGTGCATATTGAACACACAAAAAGTATGGAGTTAAAATAACTTATTAAAAATGAAATCCCTTTGTAATTGATGAGTTTTCGTCCCAAACCCTCAAACTTCTTACGAGATTGTCCAATTTGTACACGAAGTGAATCCAGTTTTTGCCGTAACCCTCTCAATTTTTTAGAAGTTGCTATGCGGGTGAAATTATGATGTCATGCCAAGTTACAACCTTTTTAGAGTTCATTTGTACTGCTTTTCAAATTCAGGGTCATTTAGCTCAAAATAAATTATTAAATGCATAAAAAATATCAAAAGAAGTCAGAAAGGGTTGAAAATTAATGATGTGTCTTTGAATGGTGCATATTAAACACACACAAAGTATGGAGTTAAAATAAGTTATTAAAATTGAAATCCCTTTGTAATACATGAGTTTCCGTCCGAAACCCTCATTCTTCTTATGAGATTGTCCAATTTGTACATGAAGTGCATCTAGTTTTTGCCGTAACCCTCTCAACTCTTTGGAAGTTTCTATGTGGGTTAAATTATGATGTCATGCCAAGTTACAACCTCTTTAGAGTTCATTTGTACTGCCTTTCAAATTCAGGGTCATTTAGCTCAAAATAAATCATTAAATGCATGAAAAATATCAAATGAAGTCAAAAAGGGTTGAAAATTGTTGATGTGCCTATGAATGGTGCATAATGAACACAAAAAAAGTATGGAGTTAAAAAAAGTTATAATAAATGAAATCCCTTTGTAGTGGATGATTTTCGTCCGAAACACTCATACTTCTGATGAGATTGTCCAATTTGTACACGAAGTGAATCCAGTTTTTGCCGTAACCCTCTCAACTATTTAGAAGTTGCTATGTGGGTGAAATTATGATGTCATGCAAATTTACAACCTTTTTCGAGTTGATTTGTAGTGCTTTTGAAATTCAGGGTTATTTAGCTCAAAATAAATCATTAAATGCATGAAAAATATCAAATGAAGTCAGAAAGGGTTGAAAATTGATGATGTGCCTTTGAATGGTGCATATTGAACACACAAAAAGTATGGAGTTAAAATAACTTATTAAAAATGCAATCCCTTTGTACTTGATGAGTTTTCGTCCCAAGCCCTCAAACTTCTTATGAGATTGTCCAATTTGTACACGAAGTGCATCCAGTTTTTTCCGTAACCCTCTCAACTCTTTATAAGTTGATATGTGGGTGAAATTATGATGTCATGCCAAGTTACAACCTTTTTAGAGTTCATTTGTACTGCTTTTCAAATTCAGGGTCATTTAGCTCAAAATAAATCATTAAATGCATGAAAAATATCAAATGAAGTCAGAAAGGGTTGAAAATTGATGATGTGCCTTTGAATGGTGCATATTGAACACAAAAAAAGTATGGAGTTAAAATAAATTATTAAAAATGAAATCCCTTTGTAATTGATGAGTTTTCGTCCCAAACCCTCAAACTTCTTACGAGATTGTCCAATTTGTACACGAAGTGAATCCAGTTTTTGCCGTAACCCTCTCAATTTTTTAGAAGTTGCTATGCGGGTGAAATTATGATGTCATGCCAAGTTACAACCTTTTTAGATTTCATTTGTACTGCTTTTCAAATTCAGGGTCATTTAGCTCAAAATAAATTATTAAATGCATGAAAAATATCAAAAGAAGTCACCAAGGGTTGAAAATTAATGATGTGTCTTTGAATGGTGCATATTAAACACACACAAAGTATGGAGTTAAAATAAGTTATTAAAATTGAAATCCCTTTGTAATACATGAGTTTTCGTCCGAAACCCTCATACTTCTTATGAGGTTGTCCAATTTGTACATGAAGTGCATCTAGTTTTTGCCGTAACCCTCTCAACTCTTTGGAAGTTTCTATGTGGGTTAAATTATGATGTCATGCCAAGTTACAACCTCTTTAGAGTTCATTTGTACTGCCTTTCAAATTCAGGGTCATTTAGCTCAAAATAAATCATTAAATGCATGAAAAATATCAAATGAAGTCAAAAAGGGTTGAAAATTGTTGATGTGCCTATGAATGGTGCATAATGAACACAAAAAAAGTATGGAGTTAAAAAAAGTTATAATAAATGAAATCCCTTTGTAGTGGATGATTTTCGTCCGAAACACTCATACTTCTGATGAGATTGTCCAATTTGTACACGAAGTGAATCCAGTTTTTGCCGTAACCCTCTCAACTATTTAGAAGTTGCTATGTGGGTGAAATTATGATGTCATGCAAATTTACAACCTTTTTCGAGTTGATTTGTAGTGCTTTTGAAATTCAGGGTTATTTAGCTCAAAATAAATCATTAAATGCATGAAAAATATCAAATGAAGTCAAAAAGGGTTGAAAATTGTTGATGTGCCTATGAATGGTGCATAATGAACACAAAAAAAGTATGGAGTTAAAAAAAGTTATAATAAATGAAATCCCTTTGTAGTGGATGATTTTCGTCCGAAACACTCATACTTCTGATGAGATTGTCCAATTTGTACACGAAGTGAATCCAGTTTTTGCCGTAACCCTCTCAACTATTTAGAAGTTGCTATGTGGGTGAAATTATGATGTCATGCAAATTTACAACCTTTTTCGAGTTGATTTGTAGTGCTTTTGAAATTCAGGGTTATTTAGCTCAAAATAAATCATTAAATGCATGAAAAATATCAAATGAAGTCAGAAAGGGTTGAAAATTGATGATGTGCCTTTGAATGGTGCATATTGAACACACAAAAAGTATGGAGTTAAAATAACTTATTAAAAATGCAATCCCTTTGTACTTGATGAGTTTTCGTCCCAAGCCCTCAAACTTCTTATGAGATTGTCCAATTTGTACACGAAGTGCATCCAGTTTTTTCCGTAACCCTCTCAACTCTTTATAAGTTGATATGTGGGTGAAATTATGATGTCATGCCAAGTTACAACCTTTTTAGAGTTCATTTGTACTGCTTTTCAAATTCAGGGTCATTTAGCTCAAAATAAATCATTAAATGCATGAAAAATATCAAATGAAGTCAGAAAGGGTTGAAAATTGATGATGTGCCTTTGAATGGTGCATATTGAACACACAAAATGTATGGAGTTAAAATAAATTATTAAAAATGAAATCCCTTTGTAATTGATGAGTTTTCGTCCCAAACCCTCAAACTTCTTACGAGATTGTCCAATTTGTACACGAAGTGAATCCAGTTTTTGCCGTAACCCTCTCAATTTTTTAGAAGTTGCTATGCGGGTGAAATTATGATGTCATGCCAAGTTACAACCTTTTTATATTTCATTTGTACTGCTTTTCAAATTCAGGGTCATTTAGCTCAAAATAAATTATTAAATGCATGAAAAATATCAAAAGAAGTCACAAAGGGTTGAAAATTAATGATGTGTCTTTGAATGGTGCATATTAAACACACACAAAGTATGGAGTTAAAATAAGTTATTAAAATTGAAATCCCTTTGTAATACATGAGTTTTCGTCCGAAACCCTCATACTTCTTATGAGGTTGTCCAATTTGTACATGAAGTGCATCTAGTTTTTGCCGTAACCCTCTCAACTCTTTGGAAGTTTCTATGTGGGTTAAATTATGATGTCATGCCAAGTTACAACCTCTTTAGAGTTCATTTGTACTGCCTTTCAAATTCAGGGTCATTTAGCTCAAAATAAATCATTAAATGCATGAAAAATATCAAATGAAGTCAAAAAGGGTTGAAAATTGTTGATGTGCCTATGAATGGTGCATAATGAACACAAAAAAAGTATGGAGTTAAAAAAAGTTATAATAAATGAAATCCCTTTGTAGTGGATGATTTTCGTCCGAAACACTCATACTTCTGATGAGATTGTCCAATTTGTACACGAAGTGAATCCAGTTTTTGCCGTAACCCTCTCAACTATTTAGAAGTTGCTATGTGGGTGAAATTATGATGTCATGCAAATTTACAACCTTTTTCGAGTTGATTTGTAGTGCTTTTGAAATTCAGGGTTATTTAGCTCAAAATAAATCATTAAATGCATGAAAAATATCAAATGAAGTCAAAAAGGGTTGAAAATTGTTGATGTGCCTATGAATGGTGCATAATGAACACAAAAAAAGTATGGAGTTAAAAAAAGTTATAATAAATGAAATCCCTTTGTAGTGGATGATTTTCGTCCGAAACACTCATACTTCTGATGAGATTGTCCAATTTGTACACGAAGTGAATCCAGTTTTTGCCGTAACCCTCTCAACTATTTAGAAGTTGCTATGTGGGTGAAATTATGATGTCATGCAAATTTACAACCTTTTTCAAGTTGATTTGTAGTGCTTTTGAAATTCAGGGTTATTTAGCTCAAAATAAATCATTAAATGCATGAAAAATATCAAATGAAGTCAGAAAGGGTTGAAAATTGATCATGTGCCTTTGAATGGTGCATATTGAACACACAAAAAGTATGGAGTTAAAATAACTTATTAAAAATGAAATCCCTTTGTAATTGATGAGTTTTCGTCCCAAGCCCTCAAACTTCTTATGAGATTGTCCAATTTGTACACGAAGTGCATCCAGTTTTTGCCGTAACCCTCTCAACTCTTTATAAGTTGATATGTGGGTGAAATTATGATGTCATGCCAAGTTACAACCTTTTTAGAGTTCATTTGTACTGCTTTTCAAATTCATGGTCATTTAGCTCAAAATAAATCATTAAATGCATGAAAAATATCAAATGAAGTCTCAGAGGGTTGAAAATTGATGATGTGCCTTTGAATGGTGCACATTGAACACACAAAAAGTTTTGAGTTAAAATAAGTTTTTAAAATGAAATCCCTTTGTAATAGATGAGTTTTCGTCCGAAACCCTCATACTTCTCATGAGATTGTCGAATTTGTACACGAAGTGCATTCAGTTTTTGCCGTAACCCTCTCAACTCTTTAGAAGTTGCTATGTGGGTGAAATTATGATGTCATGCCAAGTTACAACCTCTTTGGAGTTCATTTGTACTGCCTTTCAAATTCTGGGTCATCTAGCTCAAAATAAACCATTAAATACATGAAAAATATCGAATGAAATCAGAAAGGGTTGAAAATTGATGAGGTGCCTTTGAATGGTGCCTAATAAACACACAAAAAGTATGGATATAAAATAAGTTATTAAAAATGAAATCCCTTTGTAATAGATGAGTTTTCATCCGAAACCCTCATACTTCTTATGAGATTGTCCAATTTGTACATGAAGTGCATCCAGTTTTTGCCGTAACCCTCCCAACTCTTTAGAAGTTGCTATGTGGGTGAAATTATGATGTCATGCCAAGTTACATCCTCTTTAGAGTTCATTTGTACTGCCTTTCAAATTTAGGGTCATTTAGCTCAAAATAAATCATTAAATGCATGAAAAATATCAAATGAAGTCAGAAAGGGTTGAAAATTGTTGATGTGCCTTTGAATGGTGCATAATGAACACAAAAAAATTATGGAGTTAAAAAAAGTTATAATAAATGAAATCTCTTTGTAGTGGATGAGTTTTCGTCCGGAACACTCATACTTCTTATGAGATTGTTCAATTTGTACATGAAGTGCATCCAGTTTTTGCCGTAACCCTCTCAACTCTTTGGAAGTTCCGATGTGGGTGAAATTATGATGTCATGCCAAGTTACAACGTCTTTAGAGTTCATTTGTACTGCCTTTCAAATTCAGGGTCATTTAGCTCAAAATAAATCATTAAATGCATGAAAAATATCAAATGAAGTCAGAAAGGGTTGAAAATTGTTGATGTGACTTTGAATGGTGCATAATGAACACACAAAAAGTATGGAGTTGAAAATGTTATAATAAATGAAATCCCTTTGTACTGGATGAGTTTTCGTCCCAAACACTCATACTTCTGATGAGATTGTCCAATTTGTACACGAAGTGAATCCAGTTTTTGCCGTAACCCTCTCAACTCTTTAGAAGTTGCTATGTGGGTGAAATTATGATGTCATGCAAATTTACAACCTTTCTAGAGTTCATTTGTAGTGCTTTTCAAATTCAGGGTCATTTAGCTCAAAATAAATGATTAAATGCATGAAAAATATCAAATGAAGTCAGAAAGGGTTGAAAATTGATGATGTGCCTTTTAATCGTGCATATTGAACACACAAAAAGTATGGAGTTAAAACAACTTATTAAAAATGAAATCCCTTTGTAATTGATGAGTTTTCGTCCCAAACCCTCAAACTTCTTATGAGATTGTCCAATTTGTACACGAAGTGCATCCACTTTTTGTCATAACCCTCTCAACTGTTTAGAAGCTGCTATGTGGGTGAAATTATGATGTCATGCCAACTTACAACCTCTTCAGAGTTCATTTGTACTGCCTTTAAATTTCTGGGTCATCTAGCTAAAAATAAACCATTAAATACATGAAAAATATCAAATGAAGTCAGAAAGGGTTGAAAATTGATGATGTGCCTTTGAATGGTGCATATTGAACACACAAAAAGTATGGAGTTAAAATAACTTATTAAAAATGCAATCCCTTTGTACTTGATGAGTTTTCGTCCCAAGCCCTCAAACTTCTTATGAGATTGTCCAATTTGTACATGAAGTGCATCCAGTTTTTGCCGTAACCCTCTCAACTCTTTATAAGTTGATATGTGGGTGAAATTATGATGTCATGCCAAGTTACAACCTTTTTAGAGTTCATTTGTACTGCTTTTCAAATTCAGGGTCATTTAGCTCAAAATAAATCATTAAATGCATGAAAAATATCAAATGAAGTCAGAAAGGGTTGAAAATTGATGATGTGCCTTTGAATGGTGCATATTGAACACACAAAAAGTATGGAGTTAAAATAAATTATTAAAAATGAAATCCCTTTGTAATTGATGAGTTTTCGTCCCAAACCCTCAAACTTCTTACGAGATTGTCCAATTTGTACACGAAGTGAATCCAGTTTTTGCCGTAACCCTCTCAATTTTTTACAAGTTGCTATGCGGGTGAAATTATGATGTCATGCCAAGTTACAACCTATTTAGTTTTCATTTGTACTGCTTTTCAAATTCAGGGTCATTTAGCTCAAAATAAATTATTAAATGCATGAAAAATATCAAAAGAAGTCAGAAAGGGTTGAAAATTAATGATGTGTCTTTGAATGGTGCATATTAAACACACACAAAGTATGGAGTTAAAATAAGTTATTAAAATTGAAATCCCTTTGTAATACATGAGTTTTCGTCCGAAACCCTCATACTTCTTATGAGATTGTCCAATTTGTACATGAAGTGCATCTAGTTTTTGCCGTAACCCTCTCAACTCTTTGGAAGTTTCTATGTGGGTTAAATTATGATGTCATGCCAAGTTACAACCTCTTTAGAGTTCATTTGTACTGCCTTTCAAATTCAGGGTCATTTAGCTCAAAATAAATCATTAAATGCATGAAAAATATCAAATGAAGTCAAAAAGGGTTGAAAATTGTTGATGTGCCTATGAATGGTGCATAATGAACACAAAAAAAGTATGGAGTTAAAAAAAGTTATAATAAATGAAATCCCTTTGTAGTGGATGATTTTCGTCCGAAACACTCATACTTCTGATGAGATTGTCCAATTTGTACACGAAGTGAATCCAGTTTTTGCCGTAACCCTCTCAACTATTTAGAAGTTGCTATGTGGGTGAAATTATGATGTCATGCAAATTTACAACCTTTTTCGAGTTGATTTGTAGTGCTTTTGAAATTCAGGGTTATTTAGCTCAAAATAAATCATTAAATGCATGAAAAATATCAAATGAAGTCAGAAAGGGTTGAAAATTGATGATGTGCCTTTGAATGGTGCATATTGAACACACAAAAAGTATGGAGTTAAAATAACTTATTAAAAATGCAATCCCTTTGTACTTGATGAGTTTTCGTCCCAAGCCCTCAAACTTCTTATGAGATTGTCCAATTTGTACACGAAGTGCATCCAGTTTTTGCCGTAACCCTCTCAACTCTTTATAAGTTGATATGTGGGTGAAATTATGATGTCATGCCAAGTTACAACCTTTTTAGAGTTCATTTGTACTGCTTTTCAAATTCAGGGTCATTTAGCTCAAAATAAATCATTAAATGCATGAAAAATATCAAATGAAGTCACAGAGGGTTGAAAATTGATGATGTGCCTTTGAATGGTGCACATTGAACACACAAAAAGTTTTGAGTTAAAATAAGTTTTTAAAATGAAATCCCTTTGTAATAGATGAGTTTTCGTCCCAAACACTCATACTTCTGATGAGATTGTCCAATTTGTACACGAAGTGAATCCAGTTTTTGCCGTAACCCTCTCAACTATTTAGAAGTTGCTATGTGGGTGAAATTATGATGTCATGCCAATTTACAACCTTTTTCGAGTTGATTTGTAGTGCTTTTGAAATTCAGGGTTATTTAGCTCAAAATAAATCATTAAATGCATGAAAAATATCAAATGAAGTCAGAAAGGGTTGAAAATTGATGATGTGCCTTTGAATGGTGCATATTGAACACACAAAAAGTATGGAGTTAAAATAACTTATTAAAAATGAAATCCCTTTGTAATTGATGAGTTTTCGTCCCAAGCCCTCAAACTTCTTATGAGATTGTCCAATTTGTACACGAAGTGCATCCAGTTTTTGCCGTAACCCTCTCAACTCTTTATAAGTTGATATGTGGGTGAAATTATGATGTCATGCCAAGTTACAACCTTTTTAGAGTTCATTTGTACTGCTTTTCAAATTCATGGTCATTTAGCTCAAAATAAATCATTAAATGCATGAAAAATATCAAATGAAGTCACAGAGGGTTGAAAATTGATGATGTGCCTTTGAATGGTGCACATTGAACACACAAAAAGTTTTGAGTTAAAATAAGTTTTTAAAATGAAATCCCTTTGTAATAGATGAGTTTTCGTCCGAAACCCTCATACTTCTCATGAGATTGTCGAATTTGTACACGAAGTGCATTCAGTTTTTGCCGTAACCCTCTCAACTCTTTAGAAGTTGCTATGTGGGTGAAATTATGATGTCATGCCAAGTTACAACCTCTTTAGAGTTCATTTGTACTGCCTTTCAAATTCTGGGTCATCTAGCTCAAAATAAACCATTAAATACATGAAAAATATCGAATGAAATCAGAAAGGGTTGAAAATTGATGAGGTGCCTTTGAATGGTGCCTAATAAACACACAAAAAGTATGGATATAAAATAAGTTATTAAAAATGAAATCCCTTTGTAATAGATGAGTTTTCATCCGAAACCCTCATACTTCTTATGAGATTGTCCAATTTGTACATGAAGTGCATCCAGTTTTTGCCGTAACCCTCCCAACTCTGTAGAAGTTGCTATGTGGGTGAAATTATGATGTCATGCCAAGTTACATCCTCTTTAGAGTTCATTTGTACTGCCTTTCAAATTTAGGGTCATTTAGCTCAAAATAAATCATTAAATGCATGAAAAATATCAAATGAAGTCAGAAAGGGTTGAAAATTGTTGATGTGCCTTTGAATGGTGCATAATGAACACAAAAAAATTATGGAGTTAAAAAAAGTTATAATAAATGAAATCTCTTTGTAGTGGATGAGTTTTCGTCCGGAACACTCATACTTCTTATGAGATTGTTCAATTTGTACATGAAGTGCATCCAGTTTTTGCCGTAACCCTCTCAACTCTTTGGAAGTTCCGATGTGGGTGAAATTATGATGTCATGCCAAGTTACAACGTCTTTAGAGTTCATTTGTACTGCCTTTCAAATTCAGGGTCATTTAGCTCAAAATAAATCATTAAATGCATGAAAAATATCAAATGAAGTCAGAAAGGGTTGAAAATTGTTGATGTGACTTTGAATGGTGCATAATGAACACACAAAAAGTATGGAGTTGAAAATGTTATAATAAATGAAATCCCTTTGTACTGGATGAGTTTTCGTCCCAAACACTCATACTTCTGATGAGATTGTCCAATTTGTACACAAAGTGAATCCAGTTTTTGCCGTAACCCTCTCAACTCTTTAGAAGTTGCTATGTGGGAGAAATTATGATGTCATGCAAATTTACAACCTTTCTAGAGTTCATTTGTAGTGCTTTTCAAATTCAGGGTCATTTAGCTCAAAATAAATGATTAAATGCATGAAAAATATCAAATGAAGTCAGAAAGGGTTGAAAATTGATGATGTGCCTTTTAATCGTGCATATTGAACACACAAAAAGTATGGAGTTAAAACAACTTATTAAAAATGAAATCCCTTTGTAATTGATGAGTTTTTGTCCCAAACCCTCAAACTTCTTATGAGATTGTCCAATTTGTACACGAAGTGCATCCACTTTTTGTCATAACCCTCTCAACTCTTTAGAAGCTGCTATGTGGGTGAAATTATGATGTCATGCCAAGTTACAACCTCTTCAGAGTTCATTTGTACTGCCTTTAAATTTCTGGGTCATCTAGCTAAAAATAAACGATTAAATACATGAAAAATATCAAATGAAGTCAGAAAGGGTTGAAAATTGATGATGTGCCTTTGAATGGTGCGTAATGAACACACAAAAAGTATGGATATAAAATAAGTAATTGAAAATGAAATCCCTTTGTAATAGATGAGTTTTCGTCCGAAACCCTCATACTTCTTATGAGATTGTCCAATTTGTACACGAAGTGCATCCAGTTTTTGTCGTAACCCTCTCAACTCTTTAGAAGTTGCTATCTGGGTGAAATTACGATGTCATCCCAAGTTACAACCTCTTTAGAGTTCATTTGTACTGCCTTTCAAATTCTGGGTCATGTAGCTCAAAATAAACCATTAAATACATGAAAAATATCAAATGAAGTCAGAAAGGGTTGAAAATTGATGATGTGCCTTTTAATCGTGCATATTGAACACACAAAAAGTATGGAGTTAAAACAACTTATTAAAAATGAAATCCCTTTGTAGATGAGTTTTCGTCCCAAACCCTCAAACTTCTTATGAGATTGTCCAATTTGTACACGAAGTGCATCCACTTTTTGTCATAACCCTCTCAACTCTTTAGAAGCTGCTATGTGGGTGAAATTATGATGTCATGCCAAGTTACAACCTCTTCAGAGTTCATTTGTACTGCCTTTAAATTTCTGGGTCATTTAGCTAAAAATAAACCATTAAATACATGAAAAATATCAAATGAAGTCAGAAAGGGTTGAAAATTGATGATGTGCCTTTGAATGGTGCGTAATGAACACACAAAATGTATGGATATAAAATAAGTAATTGAAAATGAAATCCCTTTGTAATAGATGAGTTTTCGTCCGAAACCCTCATACTTCTTATGAGATTGTCCAATTTGTACACGAAGTGCATCCAGTTTTTGTCGTAACCCTCTCAACTCTTTAGAAGTTGCTATCTGGGTGAAATTACGATGTCATCCCATGTTACAACCTCTTTAGAGTTCATTTGTACTGCCTTTCAAATTCTGGGTCATGTAGCTCAAAATAAACCATTAAATACATGAAAAATATCAAATGAAGTCAGAAAGGGTTGAAAATTTATGATGTGGCTTTGAATGGTGCGTAATGAACACACAAAAATTATGGATATAAAATAAGTTATTAAAAATGAAATCCCTTTGTAATAGATGAGTTTTCGTCCGAAACCCTCATACTTCTTATGAGATTGTCCAATTTGTACACGAAGTGAATCCAGTTTTTGCCGTACCCCTCTCAACTCTTTAGAATTTGCTATGTGTGTGAAATTATGATGTCATGCCAAGTTAAAACATTTTCAGAGTTCATTTGTACTGCTTTTCAAATTCAGGGTCATCCAGCTCAAAATGAATCATAAAATGCATGAAAAATATCAAATGAAGTCAAAATGGGTAGAAAATTGATGATGTGCCTTTGAAAGGTGCATATTCAACACACAAAAAGTATGGAGTTAAAATAAGTTATTAAAAATGAAATCCCTTTGTAATAGATGAGTTTTTGTTCGAAACCCTCATACTTCTTACGAGATTGTCCAATTTGTACACGATGTGCATCCAGTTTTTGCCATAACCCTCTCAACTCTTTAGAAGTTGCTATGTGGGTGAAATTATGATGTCATGCCAAGTTACAACCTTTTCAGAGTTCATTTGTACTGCTTTTCAAATTAAGGGTCATTTAGCTCAAAACAAATCATTAAATGCATGAAAAATATCAAATGAAGTCAGAAAGGGTTGAAAATTAATGATGTGCCTTTTAATGGTGCATATTAAACACACAAAAACTATGGAGTTAAAATAAGTTCTTAAAAATGAAATCCCTTTTTAATAGATGAGTTTTCGTCCGGAACCCTCATACTTCTTGTGAGATTGTCCAATTTGTACACGAAGTGCATCTAGTTTTTGCCGTAACCCTATCAACTCTTTAAAAGTTGCTATGTGGGTGAAATTATGATGTCATGCCAAGTTACAACCTTTTTAGAGGTCATTTGTACTGCTTTTCAAATTCAGGGTCATTTAGGTCAAAATAAATCATTAAATGCATGAAAAATATCAAATGAAGTCAGAAAGGGTTGAAAATTAATGATGTCCCTTTGAATGGTGCATATTAAACACCCAAAAAGTATGGAGTTAAAATAAGTTATTAAAAATGAAATCCCTTTGTAATAGATGAGTTTTCGTTCGAAACCCTCATACTTCTTATGAGATTGTCCAATTTGTACACGAAGTGCATCCAGTTTTTGCCGTAAGCCTCTCAACTCTTTGGAAGTTGCTATGTAGGTGAAATTATGATGTCATGCCAAGTTACAACCTCCTTAGTTTCATTTGTAGTGCTTTTCAAATTCAGGGTCATTTAGCTCAAAATAAATCATTAAATGCATGAAAAATATCAAATGAAATGAGAAAGGGTTGAAAATTGTTGATGTGCCTTTGAATGGTGCATAATGAACACACGAAAACTATGGAGTTAAAAAAAGTTATAATAAATGAAATCCCTTTGTAATCGATGAGTTTTCGTCCGAAACCCTCATATTTCTTATGAGATTGTCCAATTTGTACACGAAGTGCATCCAGTTTTTGTCGTCACCCTCTCAACTCTTTAGAAGTTGCTATGTGGGTGAAATTATGATGTCATCCCAAGTTACAACCTCCTTAGAGTTCATTTGTACTGCCTTTCAAATTCTGGGTCATCTAGCTCAAAATAAACCATTAAATACATGCAAAATATCAAATGAAGTCAGAAAGGGTTGAAAATATATGATGTGCCTTTGAATGGTGCGTAATGAGCACACAAAAAGTATGAATATAAAATAAGTTATTAAAAAGGAAATCCCTTTGTAATAGATGAGTTTTCGTCCGAAACCCTCATACTTCTTATGAGATTGTCCAATTTGTACTCGAAGTGAATCCAGTTTTTGCCGTACCCCTCTCAACTCTTTAGAATTTGCTATGTGGGTGAAATTATGATGTCATGCCAAGTTAAAACATTTTCAGAGTTCATTTGTACTGCTTTTCAAATTCAGGGTCATCCAGCTCAAAATGAATCATAAAATGCATGAAAAATATCAAATGAAGTCAAAATGGGTAGAAAATTGATGATGTGCCTTTGAAAGGTGCATATTCAACACACAAAAAGTATGGAGTTAAAATAAGTTATTAAAAATGAAATCCCTTTGTAATAGATGAGTTTTTGTTCGAAACCCTCATACTTCTTACGAGATTGTCCAATTTGTACACGATGTGCATCCAGTTTTTGCCATAACCCTCTCAACTCTTTAGAAGTTGCTATGTGGGTGAAATTATGATGTCATGCCAAGTTACAACCTTTTCAGAGTTCATTTGTACTGCTTTTCAAATTAAGGGTCATTTAGCTCAAAACAAATCATTAAATGCATGAAAAATATCAAATGAAGTCAGAAAGGGTTGAAAATTAATGATGTGCCTTTTAATGGTGCATATTAAACACACAAAAACTATGGAGTTAAAATAAGTTCTTAAAAATGAAATCCCTTTTTAATAGATGAGTTTTCGTCCGGAACCCTCATACTTCTTGTGAGATTGTCCAATTTGTACACGAAGTGCATCCAGTTTTTGCCGTAACCCTATCAACTCTTTAAAAGTTGCTATGTGGGTGAAATTATGATGTCATGCCAAGTTACAACCTTTTTAGAGGTCATTTGTACTGCTTTTCAAATTCAGGGTCATTTAGGTCAAAATAAATCATTAAATGCATGAAAAATATCAAATGAAGTCAGAAAGGGTTGAAAATTAATGATGTCCCTTTGAATGGTGCATATTAAACACCCAAAAAGTATGGAGTTAAAATAAGTTATTAAAAATGAAATCCCTTTGTAATAGATGAGTTTTCGTTCGAAACCCTCATACTTCTTATGAGATTGTCCAATGTGTACACGAAGTGCATCCAGTTTTTGCCGTAAGCCTCTCAACTCTTTGGAAGTTGCTATGTAGGTGAAATTATGATGTCATGCCAAGTTACAACCTCCTTAGTTTCATTTGTAGTGCTTTTCAAATTCAGGGTCATTTAGCTCAAAATAAATCATTAAATGCATGAAAAATATCAAATGAAATGAGAAAGGGTTGAAAATTGTTGATGTGCCTTTGAATGGTGCATAATGAACACACGAAAACTATGGAGTTAAAAAAAGTTATAATAAATGAAATCCCTTTGTAATCGATGAGTTTTCGTCCGAAACCCTCATATTTCTTATGAGATTGTCCAATTTGTACACGAAGTGCATCCAGTTTTTGTCGTCACCCTCTCAACTCTTTAGAAGTTGCTATGTGGGTGAAATTATGATGTCATCCCAAGTTACAACCTCCTTAGAGTTCATTTGTACTGCCTTTCAAATTCTGGGTCATCTAGCTCAAAATAAACCATTAAATACATGCAAAATATCAAATGAAGTCAGAAAGGGTTGAAAATATATGATGTGCCTTTGAATGGTGCGTAATGAGCACACAAAAAGTATGAATATAAAATAAGTTATTAAAAAGGAAATCCCTTTGTAATAGATGAGTTTTCGTCCGAAACCCTCATACTTCTTATGAGATTGTCCAATTTGTACTCGAAGTGAATCCAGTTTTTGCCGTACCCCTCTCAACTCTTTAGAATTTGCTATGTGGGTGGGTGAAATTATGATGTCATGCCAAGTTAAAACCTTTTCAGAGTTCATTTGTACTGCTTTTCAAATTCAGGGTCATCCAGCTCAAAATAAATCATAAAATGCATGAAAAATATCAAATGAAGTCAAAATGGGTTGAAAATTGACGATGTGCCTCTGAAAAGTGCATATTGAACACACAAAAAGCATGGAGTTAACATAGGTTATTAAAAATGAAATCCCTCTGTAATAGATGAGTTTTCGTCCGAAACCCTCATACTTCTTATGAGATTGTCCAATTTGTACACGAAGTGCATCCAGTTTTTGCCATAACCCTCTCAACTCTCTAGAAGTTGCTATGTGGGTGAAATTTTGATGTCATGCCAAGTTACAACCTTTTCAGAGTTCATTTGTACTGCTTTTCAAATTCAGGGTCATTTACCTCAAAATAAATTATTAAATGCATGAAAAATATCAAATGAAGTCAGAAAGGGTTGAAAATTAATGATGTGCCTTTGAATGGTGCATACTAAACACACAAAAAGTATGGAGTTAAAATAAGTTATTAAAAATGAAATCGCTTTGTAATAGATGAGTTTTCGTCCGAAACCCTCATACCTCTTATGAGATTGTCCAATTTGTACACGAAGTGCATCCAGTTTTTGCCGTAAGCCTCTCAACTCTTTGGAAGTTGCTATGCGGGTGAAATTATGATGTCATGCCAAGTTACAACCTCCTTAGGGTTTATTTGTAGTTCTTTTCAAATTCAGGGTTATTTAGCTCAAAATAAATCATTAAATGCATGAAAAATATCAAATGAAGTCAGAAAGGGTTGAAAATTGTTGATGTGCCTTTGAATGGTGCATAATGAACACACAAAAACTATGGAGTTAAAAAAAGTTATAATAAATGAAATCCCTTTGTAATAGATGAGTTTTCGTCCGAAACCCTCATATTTCTTATGAGATTGTCCAATTTGTACACGAAGTGCATCCAGTTTTTGTCGTCACCCTCTCAACTCTTTAGAAGTTGCTATGTGGGTGAAATTATGATGTCATCCCAAGTTACAACCTCCTTAGAGTTCATTTGTACTGCCTTTCAAATTCTGGGTCATCTAGCTCAAAATAAACCATTAAATACATGCAAAATATCAAATGAAGTCAGAAAGGGTTGAAAATATATGATGTGCCTTTGAATGGTGCGTAATGAGCACACAAAAAGTATGAATATAAAATAAGTTATTAAAAAGGAAATCCCTTTGTAATAGATGAGTTTTCGTCCGAAACCCTCATACTTCTTATGAGATTGTCCAATTTGTACTCGAAGTGAATCGAGTTTTTGCCGTACCCCTCTCAACTCTTTAGAATTTGCTATGTGGGTGGGTGAAATTATGATGTCATGCCAAGTTAAAACCTTTTCAGAGTTCATTTGTACTGCTTTTCAAATTCAGGGTCATCCAGCTCAAAATAAATCATAAAATGCATGAAAAATATCAAATGAAGTCAAAATGGGTTGAAAATTTATGATGTGCCTTTGAAAGGTGCATATTGAACACACAAAAAGTATGGAGTTAACATAGGTTATTAAAAATGAAATCCCTCTGTAATAGATGAGTTTTCGTCCGAAACCCTCATACTTCTTATGAGATTGTCCAATTTGTACACGAAGTGCATCCAGTTTTTGCCATAACCCTCTCAACTCTTTGGAAGTTGCTATGCGGGTGAAATTATGATGTCATGCCAAGTTACAACCTCCTTAGGGTTTATTTGTAGTTCTTTTCAAATTCAGTGTTATTTAGCTCAAAATAAATCATTAAATGCATGAAAAATATCAAATGAAGTCAGAAAGGGTTGAAAATTGTTGATGTGCCTTTGAATGGTGCATAATGAACACACAAAAACTATGGAGTTAAAAAAAGTTATAATAAATGAAATCCCTTTGTAATAGATGAGTTTTCGTCCGAAACCCTCATACTTCTTATGAGATTGTCCAATTTGTACACGAAGTGAATCCAGTTTTTGCTGTACCCCTCTCAACTCTTTAGAATTTGCTATGTGGGTGAAATTATGATGTCATGCCAAGTTAAAACATTTTCAGAGTTTATTTGTACTGCTTTTCAAATTCAAGGTCATCCAGCTCAAAATGAGTCATAAAATGCATGAAAAATATCAAATGAAGTCAAAATGGGTAGAAAATTGATGATGTGCCTTTGAAAGGTGCATATTCAACACACAAAAAGTATGGAGTTAAAATAAGTTATTAAAAATGAAATCCCTTTGTAATAGATGAGTTTTTGTTCGAAACCCTCATACTTCTTACGAGATTGTCCAATTTGTACACGATGTGCATCCAGTTTTTGCCATAACCCTCTCAACTCTTTAGAAGTTGCTATGTGGGTGAAATTATGATGTCATGCCAAGTTACCACCTTTTTAGAGTTCATCTGTACTGCTTTTCAAATTAAGGGTCATTTAGCTCAAAATAAATCATTAAATGCATGAAAAATATCAAATGAAGTCAGAAAGGGTTGAAAATTAATGATGTGCCTTTTAATGGTGCATATTAAACACACAAAAAGTATGGAGTTAAAATAAGTTCTTAAAAATGAAATCCCTTTGTAATAGATGAGTTTTCGTTCGAAACCCTCATACTTCTTGTGAGATTGTCCAATTTGTACACGAAGTGCATCCAGTTTTTGCCGTAACCCTCTCAACTCTTTAGAAGTTGCTATGTGGGTGAAATTATGATGTCATGCCAAGTTACAACCTTTTTAGAGGTCATTTGTCCTGCTTTTCAAATTCAGGGTCATTTAGGTCAAAATAAATCATTAAATGCATGAAAAATATCAAATGAAGTCAGAAAGGGTTGAAAATTAATGATGTCCCTTTGAATGGTGCATATAAAACACCCAAAAAGTATGGAGTTAAAATAAGTTATTAAAAATGAAATCCCTTTGTAATAGATGAGTTTTCGTCCGAAACCCTCATACTTCTTATGAGATTGTCCAATTTGTACACGAAGTGCCTCCAGTTTTTGCCGTAAGCCTCTCAACTCTTTGGAAGTTGCTATGTGGGTGAAATTATGATGTCATGCCAAGTTACAACCTCCTTAGTTTCATTTGTAGTGCTTTTCAAATTCAGGGTCATTTAGCTCAAAATAAATCATTAAATGCATGAAAAATATCAAATGAAGTCAGAAAGGGTTGAAAATTGTTGATGTGCCTTTGAATGGTGCATAATGAACACACAAAAACTATGGAGTTAAAAAAAGTTATAATAAATGAAATCCCTTTGTAATAGATGAGTTTTCGTCCGAAACCCTCATATTTCTCATGAGATTGTCCAATTTGTACACGAAGTGCATCCAGTTTTTGTCGTCACCCTCTCAACTCTTTAGAAGTTGCTATGTGGGTGAAATTATGATGTCATCCCAAGTTACAACCTCCTTAGAGTTCATTTGTACTGCCTTTCAAATTCTGGGTCATCTAGCTCGAAATAAACCATTAAATACATGAAAAATATCAAATGAAGTCAGAAAGGGTTGAAAATATATGATGTGCCTTTGAATGGTGCGTAATGAGCACACAAAAAGTATGGATATAAAATAAGTTATTAAAAAGGAAATCCCTTTGTAATAGATGAGTTTTCGTCCGAAACCCTCATACTTCTTATGAGATTGTCCAATTTGTACTAGAAGTGAATCCAGTTTTTGCCGTACCCCTCTCAACTCTTTAGAATTTTCTATGTGGGTGGGTGAAATTATGATGTCATGCCCAGTTAAAACCTTTTCAAAGTTCATTTGTACTGCTTTTCAAATTCAGGGTCATCCAGCTCAAAATAAATCATAAAATGCTTGAAAAATATCAACTGAAGTCAAAATGGGTTGAAAATTGATGATGTGCCTTTGAAAGGTGCATATTGAACACACAAAAAGTATGGAGTTAACATAGGTTATTAAAAATGAAATCCCTCTGTAATAGATGAGTTTTCGTCCGAAACCCTCATACTTCTTATGAGATTGTCCAATTTGTACACGAAGTGCATCCAGTTTTTGCCATAACCCTCTCAACTCTCTAGAATTTGCTATGTGGGTGAAATTATGATGTCATGCCAACTTACAACCTTTTGAGAGTTCATTTGTACTGCTTTTCAAATTCAGGGTCATTTACCTCAAAATAAATTATTAAATGCATGAAAAATATCAAATGAAGTCAGAAAGGGTTGAAAATTAATGATGTGCCTTTGAATGGTGCATACTAAACACACAAAAAGTATGGAGTTAAAATAAGTTATTAAAAATGAAATCGCTTTGTAATAGATGAATTTTCGTCCGAAACCCTCATACCTCTTATGAGATTGTCCAATTTGTACACGAAGTGCATCCAGTTTTTGCCGTAAGCCTCTCAACTCTTTGGAAGTTGCTATGCGGGTGAAATTATGATGTCATGCCAAGTTACAACCTCCTTAGAGTTCATTTGTAGTTCTTTTCAAATTCAGGGTTATTTAGCTCAAAATAAATCATTAAATGCATGAAAATATCAAATGAAGTCAGAAAGGGTTGAAAATTGTTGATGTGCCTTTGAATGGTGCATAATGAACACACAAAAACTATGGAGTCAAAAAAAGTTATAATAAATGAAATCCCTTTGTAATAGATGAGTTTTCGTCCGGAACCCTCATACTTCTTATGAGATTGTCCAATTTGTACACGAAGTGAATCCAGTTTTTGCCGTACCCCTCTCAACTCTTTAGAATTTGCTATGTGGGTGAAATTATGATGTCATGCCAAGTTAAAACATTTTCAGAGTTCATTTGTACTGCTTTTCAAATTCAGGGTCATCCAGCACAAAATAAATCATAAAATGCATGAAAAATACCAAATGAAGTCACAAAGGGTTGAAAATTAATGATGTGCCTTTTAATGGTGCATATTAAACACACAAAATGTATGGAGTTAAAATAAGTTATTAAAAATGAAATCCCTTTGTAATAGATGAGTTTTCGTCCCAAACCCTCATACTTCTTATGAGATTGTCCAATTTGTACACGAAGTGCATCCAGTTTTTGCCGTAAGCCTCTCAACTCTTTGGAAGTTGCTATGTGGGTGAAATTATGATGTCATGCCAAGTTACAACCTCCTTAGAGTTCATTTGTAGTGCTTTTCAAATTCAGGGTCATTTAGCTCAAAATAAATCATTAAATGCACGAAAAATATCAAATGAAGTCAGAAAGGGTTGAAAATTGTTGATGTGCCTTTGAATGGTGCATAATGAACACACAAAAACTATGGAGTTAAAAAAGTTATAATAAATGAGATCCCTTTGTAATAGATGAGTTTTCGTCCGGAACCCACATACTTCTTATGAGATTGTCCAATTTGTACACGAAGTGCATCCAGTTTTTGTCGTAACCCTGTCAACTCTTTAGAAGTTGCTATGTGTGTGAAATTATGATGTCATCCCAAGTTACAACCTCTTTAGAGTTCATTTGTACTGCCTTTCAAATTCCGGGTCATCCAGCTCAAAATAAACCATTAAATACATGAAAAATATCAAATGAAGTCAGAAAGGGTTGAAAATTGATGATGTGTCTTTGAATGGTGCGTAATGAGCACACAAAAAGTATGGATATAAAATAAGTTATTTAAAACAAAATCCCTTTTTAATAGATGAGTTTTCGTCCGAAACCCTCATACTTCTTAAGAGATTGTCCAATTTGTACACGAAGTGAATCCAGTTTTTGCCGTACCCCTCTCAACTTTTTAGAATTTGCTATGTGGGTGAAATTATGATGTCATGCCAAGTTAAAACCTTTTCAGTGTTCATTTGTACTGCTTTTCAAATTCAGGGTCATCCAGCTCAAAATAAATCATAAAATGCATGAAAAATATCAAATGAAGTCAAAATGGGTTGAAAATTGATGATGTGCGTTTGAAAGGTGCATATTGAACACACAAAAAGTAAGGAGTTAAAATAAGTTATTAAAAATGAAATCCCTATGTAATAGATGAGTTTTCGTCCGAAACCCTCAGACTTCTTATTAGATTGTCCCATTTGTACACGAAGTGCATCCGGTTTTTGCCATAACCCTCTCAACTCTCTAGAAGTTGCTATGTGGGCGAAATTATGATGTCATGCCAAGTTACAACCTTTTCAGAGTTCATTTGTACTACTTTTCAAATTTAGGATCATTTACCTCAAAATAAATCATTAAATGCATGAAAAATATCAAATGAAGTCACAAAGGGTTGAAAATTAATGATGTGCCTTTGAATGGTGCATATTAAACACACAAAAATTATGGAGGTAAAATAAGTTATTAAAAATGAAATCCCTTTGTAGTAGATGAGTTTTCGTCCGAAACCCTCATACTTCTTATGAGATTGTTCAATTTGTACACGAAGTGCATCCAGTTTTTGCCGTACCCCTCTCAACTCTTTAGAATTTGCTATGTGGGTGAAATTATGATGTCATGCCAAGTTAAAACCTTTTCAGTGTTCATTTGTACTGCTTTTCAAATTCAGGGTCATCCAGCTCAAAATAAATCATAAAATGCATGAAAAATATCAAATGAAGTCACAAAGGGTTGAAAATTAATGATGTGCCTTTTAATGGTGCATATTAAACACACAAAATGTATGGAGTTAAAATAAGTTATTAAAAATGAGATCCCTTTGTAATAGATGAGTTTTCGTCCCAAACCCTCATACTTCTTATGAGATTGTCCAATTTGTACACGAAGTGCATCCAGTTTTTGCCGTAAGCCTCTCAACTCTTTGGAAGTTGCTATGTGGGTGAAATTATGATGTCATGCCAAGTTACAACCTGCTTAGAGTTCATTTGTAGTGCTTTTCAAATTCAGGGTCATTTAGCTCAAAATAAATCATTAAATGCATGAAAAATATCAAATGAAGTCAGAAAGGGTTGAAAATTGTTGATGTGCCTTTGAATGGTTCATAATGAACACACAAAAACTATGGAGTTGAAAAAAGGTATAATAAATGAAATCCCTTTGTAATAGATGAGTTTTCGTCCGAAACCCTCATACTTCTTATGAGATTGTCCAATTTGTACACGAAGTGAATCCAGTTTTTTCCGTACCCCTCTCAACTCTTTAGAATTTGCTATGTGGGTGAAATTATGATGTCATGCCAATTTAAAACATTTTCAGAGTTCATTTGTACTGCTTTTCAAATTCAGGGTCATCCAGCTCAAAATAAATCATAAAATGCATGAAAAATATCAAATGAAGTCAAAATGGGTTGAAAATTGATGATGTGCCTTTGAAATGTGCATATTGAACACACAAAAAGTAAGGAGTTAAAATAAGTTATTAAAAATGAAATCCCTTTGTAATAGATGAGTTTTCGTCCGAAACCCTCATACTTCTTATTAGATTGTCCCATTTGTACACGAAGTGCATCCGGTTTTTGCCATAACCCTCTCAACTCTCTAGAAGTTGCTATGTGGGTGAAATTATGATGTCATGCCAAGTTACAACCTTTTCAGAGTTCATTTGTACTGCTTTTCAAATTTAGGATCATTTACCTCAAAATAAATCATTAAATGCTTGAAAAATATCAAATGAAGTCACAAAGGGTTGAAAATTAATGATGTGCCTTTGAATGGTGCATATTAAACACACAAAAAGTATGGAGTTAAAATAAGTTATTAAAAATGAAATCCCTTTGTAGTAGATGAGTTTTCGTCCGAAACCCTCATACTTCTTATGAGATTGTCCAATTTATACACGAAGTGCATCCAGTTTTTGCCGTACCCCTCTCAACTCTTTAGAATTTGCTATGTGGGTGAAATTATGATGTCATGCCAAGTTAAAACATTTTCAGAGTTCATTTCTACTGCTTTTCAAATTCAGGGTCATCCAGCTCAAAATAAATCATAAAATGCATGAAAAATATCAAATGAAGTCACAAAGGGTTGAAAATTAATGATGTGCCTTTTAATGGTGCATATTAAACACACAAAATGTATGGAGTTAAAATAAGTTATTAAAAATGAGATCCCTTTGTAATAGATGAGTTTTCGTCCCAAACCCTCATACTTCTTATGAGATTGTCCAATTTGTACACGAAGTGCATCCAGTTTTTGCCGTAAGCCTCTCAACTCTTTGGAAGTTGCTATCTGGGTGAAATTATGATGTCATGCCAAGTTACAACCTGCTTAGAGTTCATTTGTAGTGCTTTTCAAATTCAGGGTCATTTAGCTCAAAATAAATCATTAAATGCATGAAAAATATCAAATGAAGTCAGAAAGGGTTGAAAATTGTTGATGTGCCTTTGAATGGTTCATAATGAACACACAAAAACTATGGAGTTGAAAAAAGGTATAATAAATGAAATCCCTTTGTAATAGATGAGTTTTCGTCCGAAACCCTCATACTTCTTATGAGATTGTCCAATTTGTACACGAAGTGAATCCAGTTTTTGCCGTAAGCCTCTCAACTCTTTGGAAGTTGCTATGTGGGTGAAATTATGATGTCATGCCAAGTTACAACCTGCTTAGAGTTCATTTGTAGTGCTTTTCAAATTCAGGGTCATTTAGCTCAAAATAAATCATTAAATGCACGAAAAATATCAAATGAAGTCAGAAAGGGTTGAAAATTGTTGATGTGCCTTTGAATGGTGCATAATGAACACACAAAAACTATGGAGTTAAAAAAAGTTATAATAAATGAGATCCCTTTGTAATAGATGAGTTTTCGTCCGGAACCCACATACTTCTTATGAGATTGTCCAATTTGTACACGAAGTGCATCCAGTTTTTGTCGTAACCCTCTCAACTCTTTAGAAGTTGCTATGTGGGTGAAATTATGATCTCATCCCAAGTTACAACCTCTTTAGAGTTCATTTGTACTGCCTTTCAAATTCTGGGTCATCTAGCTGAAAATAAACCATTAAATACATGAAAAATATCAAATGAAGTCAGAAAGGTTGAAAATTGATGATGTGCCTTTGAATGGTGCGTAATGAGCACACAAAAAGTATGGATATAAAATAAGTTATTAAAAATGAAATCCCTTTGTAATAGATGAGTTTTCGTCCGAAACCCTCATACTTCTTATGAGATTGTCCAATTTGTACACGAAGTGCATCCAGTTTTTGCCGTAAGCCTCTCAACTCTTTGGAAGTTGCTATGTGGGTGAAATTATGATGTCATGCCAAGTTACAACCTCCTTAGAGTTCATTTGTAGTGCTTTTCAAATTCAGGGTCATTTAGCTCAAAATAAATCATTAAATGCATGAAAAATATCAAATGAAGTCAGAAAGGGTTGAAAATTGATGATGTGCCTTTGAATGGTGCATAATGAGCACACAAAAAGTATGGATATAAAATAAGTTATTAAAAATGAAATCCCTTTGTAATAGATGAGTTTTCGTCCGAAACCCTCATACTTCTTACGAGATTGTCCAATTTGTACACGAAGTGAATCCAGTTTTTGCCGTACCCCTCTCAACTCTTTAGAATTTGCTATGTGGGTGAAATTATGATGTCATGCCAAGTTAAAACCTTTTCAGAGTTCATTTGTACTTCTTTTCAAATTCAGGGTCATCCAGCTCAAAATAAATCATAAAATGCATGAAAAATATCAAATGAAGTCAAAATGGGTTGAAAATTGATCATGTGCCTTTGAAAGGTGCATATTGAACACACAAAAAGTATGGAGTTAAAATAAGTTATTAAAAATGAAATCCCTTTGTAATAGATGACTTTTTGTTCGAAACCCTCATACTTCTTACGAGATTGTCCAATTTGTACACGATGTGCATCCAGTTTTTGCCATAACCCTCTCAACTCTTTAGAAGTTGCTATGTGGGTGAAATTATGATGTCATGCCAAGTTACAACCTTTTTAGAGTTCATTTGTACTGCTTTTCAAATTAAGGGTCATTTAGCTCAAAATAAATCATTAAATGCATGAAAAATATCAAATGAAGTCAGAAAGGTTTGAAAATTAATGATGTGCCTTATAATGGTGCATATTAAACACACAAAAAGGTTTGAAAATTAATGATGTGCCTTTTAATGGTGCATATCAAATGAAGTTCTTAAAAATGAAATCCCTTTGTAATAGATGAGTTTTCGTCCGAAACCCTCATACTTCTTATGAGATTGTCCACTTTGTACACGAAGTGCATGCAGTTTTTGCCGTAACCCTCTCAACTCTTTGGAAGCTGCTATGTGGGTGAAATTATGATGTCATGCCAAGTTACAACCTCTTTAGAGTTCATTTGTACTGCCCTTCAAATTCAGGGTCATTTAGCTCATAATAAATCATTAAATGCATGAAAAATATCAAATGAAGTATGGAGTTAAAAAAAGTTATAATAAATGAAATCCCTTTGTATTGGATGAGTTTTCGTCCGAAACACTATAACTTCTGATGAGATTGTCCAATTTGTACACGAAGTGAATCCAGTTTTTGCCGTAACCCTCTCAACTCTTTAGAAGTTGCTATGTGGGTGAAATTAAGATGTCATGCCAATTTACAACCTTTTTAGAGTTCCTTTGTAGTGCTTTTCAAATTCAGGGTCATTTAGCTCAAAATAAATCATTAAATGCATGAAAAATATCAAATGAAGTGAGAAAGGGTTGAAAATTGATGATGTGCCTTTGAATGGTGCCTATTGAACACGCAAAATGTATGGAGTTAAAATAACATATTAAAAATGAAATCCCTTTGTAATTGATGAGTTTTCGTCCAAAACCCTCAAACTTCTTATGAGATTGTCCAATTTGTACACAAAGTGCATCCAATTTTTGTCGTAACCCTCTCAACTCTTTAGAAGTTTCTATGCAGGTAAAACTATGATGTCATGCCATGTCAAAACCTTTTCAGAGTTCGTTTGTATTGCTTTTCAAATTCAGGGTCATCTAGCTCAAAATAAATCATTAAATGCATGAAAAATATCAAATGAAGTCAGAAAGGGTTGAAAATTGATGATGTGCCTTTGAATGGTGCATATTGAACATACAACAAGTATGGAGTTAAAATAAGTTATTAAAAATGAAATCCCTTTGTAATTGACGAGTTTTCGTCCAAAGCCCTCATACTTCTTATGAGATTGTCCAATTTGTACACAAAGTGCATCCAGTTTTTCCCGTAACCCTCTCAACTCTTTAGAAGTTTCTATGTGGGTGAAATTATGATGTCATGCAAAGTTAGGGTCATTTAGCTCAAAATAAATCATTAAATGCTTGAAAAATATCAAATGGAGTAAGAAACGGTTGAAAATTGTTGATGTGCCTTTGAATGGTGCATAATGAAAAGACAAAAATTATGGAGTTAAAAAAGTTATAATAAATGAAATCTCTTTGTAGTGGATGAGTTTTCGTCCGGAACACTCATACTTCTTATGAGATTGTCCAATTTGTTCACGAAGTGAATCCATTTTTTGTCGTAACCCTCTCAACTCTTTAGAAGTTGCAATGTGGGTGAAATTATGATGTCATGCCAAGTTACAACCTTTTTAGAGTTCATTTGTAGTGCTTTTCAAATTCAGGGTCATTTAGCTCAAAATAAATCATTAAATGCATGAAAAATATCAAATGAAGTCAGAAAGGGTTGAAAATTGGTGATGTGCCTTTGAATGGTGCATATTGAACACACAAAAAGTATGGAGTTAAAATAACTTATTAAAAATGAAATGCCTTTGTAATTGATGAGTTTTCGTCCCAAACCCTCAAACTTCTTATGAGATTGTCCAATTTGTACACGAAGTGCATCCAATTTTTGTCGTAACCCTCTCAACTCTTAAGAAGTTTCTATGTAGGTAAAATTATGATGTCATGCCATGTTAAAACCTTTTCAGAGTTCATTTGTACTTCTTTTTAAATTCATGGTCATCTAGCTCAAAATAAATCATTAAATGCATGAAAAATATCAAATGAAGTCAGAAAGGGTTGAAAATTGGTGATGTGCCTTTGAATGGTGCATATTGAACACAAAAAAGTATGGAGTTAATATAAGTTATTAAAAATGAAATCCCTTTGTAATAGATGAGTTTTCGTCCGAAACCCTCATACTTCGAAAGAGATTGTCCAATTTATACACGAAATGCATCCAGTTTTTGCCATAACCCTCTCAACTGTTTAGAACTTGCTATGTGGGTGACATTATTATGTCATGCCAAGTTACAACGTTTTTAGAGTTAATTTGTACTGCTTTTCAAATTCAGGGTCATCTAGCTCAACATAAATCATTAAATGCATGAAAAATATCAAATGAAGTCTGAAAGGGCTGAAAATTGATGATGTGCCTTTGAATGGTGCATATTGAACACACAAAAAGTATGGAGTTAAAATATGTTATTAAAAATGAAATCCCTTTGTAATACATGAGTTTTCATTCGAAACTCTCATACTTCGAAAGAGATTGTCCAATTTATACATGAAGTGCATCCAATTTTTTCCGTAACCCTCTCAACTCTTTAGAAGTTGCTATGTAGGTAAAATTATGATGTCATGCCATGTTAAAACCTTTTCAGAGTTCATTTGTACTGCTTTTTAAATTCAAGGTCATCTAGCTCAAAATAAATCATTAAATGCATGAAAAATATCAAATGAAGTCAGAAAGTGTTGAAAATTGATGATGTGCCTTTGAATGGTGCATATTTAACACACAAAAAGTATGGAGTTAAAATAACTTATGAAAAATGAAATCCCTTTGTAATTGATGAATTTTCGTCCCAAACCCTCAAACTTCTTATGAGATTGTCCAATTTGTACACGAAGTGCATCCAATTATTGTCTTAACCCTCTCAACTCTTTAGAAGTTTCTATGTAGGTAAAATTATGATGTCATGCCATGTTAAAACCTTTTCAGAGTTCATTTGTACTGCTTTTTAAATTCATGGTCATCAAGCTCAAAATAAATCATTAAATGCATGAAAAATATCTAATGAAGTCAGAAAGGGTTGAAAATTGATGATGTCCCTTTGAATGGTGCATATTCAACACAAAAAAGTTTGGAGTTAAAATAAGTTATTAAAAATGAAATCCCTTTGTAATAGATGAGTTTTCGTCCGAAACCCTCATACTTATGAGTTTGTCCAATTTCTACACGAAGTGCATCTAGTTTTTGCCGTAACCCTCTCAACTCTTTAGAAGTTGCTATGTGGGTGAAATTATGATGTCATGCCAAGTTACAACCTCTTTAGAGTTTATTTGTACTGCCTTTCAAATTCAGGGTCATTTAGCTCAAAATAAATCATTAAATGCATGAAAAATATCAAATGAAGTAAGAAAGGGTTGAAAATTGTTGATGTGCCTTTGAATGGTTCATAATGAACACACAAAAACTATGGAGTTAAAAAAGTTATAATAAATGAAATCCCTTTGTAGTGGATGAGTTTTCGTCCGAAACACTCATACTTCTGATGAGATTGTCCAATTTGTACATGAAGTGAATCCAGTTTTTGTCATAACCCTCTCAACTCTTTATAATTTGCTATGTTCGTGAAAATATGATGTCATGCCACTTTTCATCCTTTTTAGAGTTCATTTGTAGTGCTTTTCAAATTCAGGGTCATTTAGCTCAAAATAAATCATTAAATGCATGAAAAATATCAAATGAAGTCAGAAAGGGTTGAAAATTGGTGATGTGCCTTTGAATGGTGCATATTGAACACACAAAAAGTATGGAGTTAAAATAACTTATTAAAAATGAAATGCCTTTGTAATTGATGAGTTTTCGTCCCAAACCCTCAAACTTCTTATGAGATTGTCCAATTTGTACACGAAGTGCATCCAATTTTTGTCGTAACCCTCTCAACTCTTTAGAAGTTTCTATGTAGGTAAAATTATGATGTCATGCCATGTTAAAACCTTTTCAGAGTTCATTTGTACTGCTTTTTAAATTCATGGTCATCTAGCTCAAAATAAATCATTAAATGCATGAAAAATATCAAATGAAGTCAGAAAGGGTTGAAAATTGGTGATGTGCCTTTGAATGGTGCATATTGAACACAAAAAAGTATGGAGTTAAAATAAGTTATTAAAAATGAAATCCCTTTGTAATAGATGAGTTTTCGTCCGAAACCCTCATACTTCGAAAGAGATTGTCCAATTTATACACGAAATGCATCCAGTTTTTGCCATAACCCTCTCAACTGTTTATAACTTGCTATGTGGGTGACATTATTATGTCATGCCAAGTTACAACGTTTTTAGAGTTAATTTGTACTGCTTTTCAAATTCAGGGTCATCTAGCTCAACATAAATCATTAAATGCATGAAAAATATCAAATGAAGTCTGAAAGGGCTGAAAATTGATGATGTGCCTTTGAATGGTGCATATTGAACACACAAAAAGTATGGAGTTAAAATATGTTATTAAAAATGAAATCCCTTTGTAATACATGAGTTTTCATTCGAAACTCTCATACTTCGAAAGAGATTGTCCAATTTATACATGAAGTGCATCCAATTTTTTCCGTAACCCTCTCAACTCTTTAGAAGTTGCTATGTAGGTAAAATTATGATGTCATGCCATGTTAAAACCTTTTCAGAGTTCATTTGTACTGCTTTTTAAATTCAAGGTCATCTAGCTCAAAATAAATCATTAAATGCATGAAAAATATCAAATGAAGTCAGAAAGTGTTGAAAATTGATGATGTGCCTTTGAATGGTGCATATTTAACACACAAAAAGTATGGAGTTAAAATAACTTATGAAAAATGAAATCCCTTTGTAATTGATGAATTTTCGTCCCAAACCCTCAAACTTCTTATGATATTGTCCAATTTGTACACGAAGTGCATCCAATTATTGTCTTAACCCTCTCAACTCTTTAGAAGTTTCTATGTAGGTAAAATTATGATGTCATGCCATGTTAAAACCTTTTCAGAGTTCATTTGTACTGCTTTTTAAATTCATGGTCATCAAGCTCAAAATAAATCATTAAATGCATGAAAAATATCTAATGAAGTCAGAAAGGGTTGAAAATTGATGATGTCCCTTTGAATGGTGCATATTCAACACAAAAAAGTTTGGAGTTAAAATAAGTTATTAAAAATGAAATCCCTTTGTAATAGATGAGTTTTCGTCCGAAACCCTCATACTTATGAGTTTGTCCAATTTCTACACGAAGTGCATCTAGTTTTTGCCGTAACCCTCTCAACTCTTTAGAAGTTGCTATGTGGGTGAAATTATGATGTCATGCCAAGTTACAACCTCTTTAAAGTTTATTTGTACTGCCTTTCAAATTCAGGGTCATTTAGCTCAAAATAAATCATTAAATGCATGAAAAATATCAAATGAAGTAAGAAAGGGTTGAAAATTGTTGATGTGCCTTTGAATGGTTCATAATGAACACACAAAAACTATGGAGTTAAAAAAGTTATAATAAATGAAATCCCTTTGTAGTGGATGAGTTTTCGTCCGAAACACTCATACTTCTGATGAGATTGTCCAATTTGTACATGAAGTGAATCCAGTTTTTGTCATAACCCTCTCAACTCTTTATAATTTGCTATGTTCGTGAAAATATGATGTCATGCCACTTTTCATCCTTTTTAGAGTTCATTTGTAGTGCTTTTCAAATTCAGGGTCATTTAGCTCAAAATAAATCATTAAATGCATGAAAAATATCAAATGAAGTCAGAAAGGGTTGAAAATTGGTGATGTGCCTTTGAATGGTGCATATTGAACACACAAAAAGTATGGAGTTAAAATAACTTATTAAAAATGAAATGCCTTTGTAATTGATGAGTTTTCGTCCCAAACCCTCAAACTTCTTATGAGATTGTCCAATTTGTACACGAAGTGCATCCAATTTTTGTCGTAACCCTCTCAACTCTTTAGAAGTTTCTATGTAGGTAAAATTATGATGTCATGCCATGTTAAAACCTTTTCAGAGTTCATTTGTACTGCTTTTTAAATTCATGGTCATCTAGCTCAAAATAAATCATTAAATGCATGAAAAATATCAAATGAAGTCAGAAAGGGTTGAAAATTGGTGATGTGCCTTTGAATGGTGCATATTGAACACAAAAAAGTATGGAGTTAAAATAAGTTATTAAAAATGAAATCCCTTTGTAATAGATGAGTTTTCGTCCGAAACCCTCATACTTCGAAAGAGATTGTCCAATTTATACACGAAATGCATCCAGTTTTTGCCATAACCCTCTCAACTGTTTATAACTTGCTATGTGGGTGACATTATTATGTCATGCCAAGTTACAACGTTTTTAGAGTTAATTTGTACTGCTTTTCAAATTCAGGGTCATCTAGCTCAACATAAATCATTAAATGCATGAAAAATATCAAATGAAGTCTGAAAGGGCTGAAAATTGATGATGTGCCTTTGAATGGTGCATATTGAACACACAAAAAGTATGGAGTTAAAATATGTTATTAAAAATGAAATCCCTTTGTAATACATGAGTTTTCATTCGAAACCCTCATACTTCGAAAGAGTTTGTCCAATTTATACATGAAGTGCATCCAATTTTTTCCGTAACCCTCTCAACTCTTTAGAAGTTGCTATGTAGGTAAAATTATGATGTCATGCCATGTTAAAACCTTTTCAGAGTTCATTTGTACTGCTTTTTAAATTCAGGGTCATCTAGCTCAAAATAAATCATTAAATGCATGAAAAATATCAAATGAAGTCAGAAAGGGTTGAAAATTGATGATGTGCCTTTGAATGGTGCATATTTAACACACAAAAAGTATGGAGTTAAAATAACTTATGAAAAATGAAATCCCTTTGTAATTGATGAATTTTCGTCCCAAACCCTCAAACTTCTTATGATATTGTCCAATTTGTACACGAAGTGCATCCAATTATTGTCTTAACCCTCTCAACTCTTTAGAAGTTTCTATGTAGGTAAAATTATGATGTCATGCCATGTTAAAACCTTTTCAGAGTTCATTTGTACTGCTTTTTAAATTCATGGTCATCAAGCTCAAAATAAATCATTAAATGCATGAAAAATATCTAATGAAGTCAGAAAGGGTTGAAAATTGATGATGTCCCTTTGAATGGTGCATATTCAACACAAAAAAGTTTGGAGTTAAAATAAGTTATTAAAAATGAAATCCCTTTGTAATAGATGAGTTTTCGTCCGAAACCCTCATACTTATGAGTTTGTCCAATTTCTACACGAAGTGCATCTAGTTTTTGCCGTAACCCTCTCAACTCTTTAGAAGTTGCTATGTGGGTGAAATTATGATGTCATGCCAAGTTACAACCTCTTTAGAGTTTATTTGTACTGCCTTTCAAATTCAGGGTCATTTAACTCAAAATAAATCATTAAATGCATGAAAAATATCAAATGAAGTAAGAAAGGGTTGAAAATTGTTGATGTGCCTTTGAATGGTTCATAATGAACACACAAAAACTATGGAGTTAAAAAAGTTATAATAAATGAAATCCCTTTGTAGTGGATGAGTTTTCGTCCGGAACACTCATACTTCTGATGAGATTGTCCAATTTGTACATGAAGTGAATCCAGTTTTTGTCATAACCCTCTCAACTCTTTATAATTTGCTATGTTCGTGAAAATATGATGTCATGCCACTTTTCATCCTTTTTAGAGTTCATTTGTAGTGCTTTTCAAATTCAGGGTCATTTAGCTCAAAATAAATCATTAAATGCATGAAAAATATCAAATGAAGTCAGAAAGGGTTGAAAATAGGTGATGTGCCTTTGAATGGTGCATATTGAACACACAAAAAGTATGGAGTTAAAATAACTTATTAAAAATGAAATGCCTTTGTAATTGATGAGTTTTCGTCCCAAACCCTCAAACTTCTTATGAGATTGTCCAATTTGTACACGAAGTGCATCCAATTTTTGTCGTAACCCTCTCAACTCTTTAGAAGTTTCTATGTAGGTAAAATTATGATGTCATGCCATGTTAAATCCTTTTCAGAGTTCATTTGTACTGCTTTTTAAATTCATGGTCATCTAGCTCAAAATAAATCATTAAATGCATGAAAAATATCAAATGAAGTCAGAAAGGGTTGAAAATTGGTGATGTGCCTTCGAATGGTGCATATTGAACACAAAAAAGTATGGAGTTAAAATAAGTTATTAAAAATAAAATCCCTTTGTAATAGATGAGTTTTCGTCCGAAACCCTCATACTTCGAAAGAGATTGTCCAATTTATACACGAAACGCATCCAGTTTTTGCCATAACCCTCTCAACTGTTTAGAAGTTGCTATGTGGGTGACATTATTATGTCATGCCAAGTTACAACCTTTTTAGAGTTCATTTGTACTGCTTTTCAAATTCAGGGTCATCTAGGTCAAAATAAATCATTAAATGCATGAAAAATATCAAATGAAGTCTGAAAGGGCTGAAAATTGATGATGTGCCTTTGAATGGTGCATATTGAACACACAAAAATTATGGAGTTAAAATATGTTATTAAAAATGAAATCCCTTTGTAATACATGAGTTTTCATTCGAAACCCTCATACTTCGAAAGAGATTGTCCAATTTATACATGAAGTGCATCCAGTTTTTGCCGTAACCCTCTCAACTCTTTAGAAGTTGCTATGTAGGTAAAATTATGATGTCATGCCATGTTAAAACCTTTTCAGAGTTCATTTGTACTGCTTTTTAAATTCAGGGTCATCTAGCTCAAAATAAATCATTAAATGCATGAAAAATATCAAATGAAGTCAGAAAGGGTTGAAAATTGATGATGTGCCTTTGAATGGTGCATATTTAACACACAAAAAGTATGGAGTTAAAATAACTTATGAAAAATGAAATCCCTTTGTAATTGATGAATTTTCGTCCCAAACCCTCAAACTTCTTATGAGATTGTCCAATTTGTACACGAAGTGCATCCAATTATTGTCTTAACCCTCTCAACTCTTTAGAAGTTTCTATGTAGGTAAAATTATGATGTCATGCCATGTGAAAACCTTTTCAGAGTTCATTTGTACTGCTTTTTAAATTCATGGTCATCAAGCTCAAAATAAATCATTAAATGCATGAAAAATTTCTAATGAAGTCAGAAAGGGTTGAAAATTGATGATGTTCCTTTGAATGGTGCATATTCAACACAAAAAAGTATGGAGTTAAAATAAGTTATTAAAAATGAAATCCCTTTGTAATAGATGAGTTTTCGTCCGAAACCCTCATACTTATGAGTTTGTCCAATTTCTACACGAAGTGCATCTAGTTTTTGCCGTAACCCTCTCAACTCTTTAGAAGTTGCTATGTGGGTGAAATTATGATGTCATGCCAAGTTACAACCTCTTTAGAGTTTATTTGTACTGCCTTTCAAATTCAGGGTCATTTAGCTCAAAATAAATCATTAAATGCATGAAAAATATCAAATGAAGTAAGAAAGGGTTGAAAATTGTTGATGTGCCTTTGAATGGTTCATAATGAACACACAAAAACTATGGAGTTAAAAAAGTTATAATAAATGAAATCCCTTTGTAGTGGATGAGTTTTCGTCCGAAACACTCATACTTCTGATGAGATTGTCCAATTTGTACATGAAGTGAATCCAGTTTTTGTCATAACCCTCTCAACTCTTTATAATTTGCTATGTTGGTGAAAATATGATGTCATGCCACTTTTCATCCTTTTTAGAGTTCGTTTGTAGTGCTTTTCAAATTCAGGGTCATTTAGCTCAAAATAAATCATTAAATGCATGAAAAATATCAAATGAAGTCAGAAAGGGTTGAAAATTGGTGATGTGCCTTTGAATGGTGCATATTGAACACACAAAAAGTATGGAGTTAAAATAACTTATTAAAAATGAAATGCCTTTGTAATTGATGAGTTTTCGTCCCAAACCCTCAAACTTCTTATGAGATTGTCCAATTTGTACACGAAGTGCATCCAATTTTTGTCGTAACCCTCTCAACTCTTTAGAAGTTTCTATGTAGGTAAAATTATGATGTCATGCCATGTTAAAACCTTTTCAGAGTTCATTTGTACTGCTTTTTAAATTCATGGTCATCTAGCTCAAAATAAATCATTAAATGCATGAAAAATATCAAATGAAGTCAGAAAGGGTTGAAAATTGGTGATGTGCCTTTGAATGGTGCATATTGAACACAAAAAAGTATGGAGTTAAAATAAGTTATTAAAAATGAAATCCCTTTGTAATAGATGAGTTTTCGTCCGAAACCCTCATACTTCGAAAGAGATTGTCCAATTTATACACGAAATGCATCCAGTTCTTGCCATAACCCTCTCAACTGTTTAGAAGTTGCTATGTGGGTGACATGATTATGTCATGCCAAGTTACAACCTTTTTAGAGTTCATTTGTACTGCTTTTCAAATTCAGGGTCATCTAGCTCAAAATAAATCATTAAATGCATGAAAAATATCAAATGAAGTCAGAAAGGGATGAAAATTGATGATGTGCCTATGAATGGTGCATATTGAACACACAAAAAGTATGGAGTTAAAATATGTTATTAAAAATGAAATCCCTTTGTAATACATGAGTTGTCATTTGAAACCCTCATACTTCAAAAGAGATTGTCCAATTTATACACGAAGTCCATCCAGTTTTTGCCGTAACCCTCTCAACTCTTTAGAAGTTGCTATGTGGGTCAAATTATTATGTCATGCCAAGTTACAACCTCTTTAGAGTTTATTTGTACTGCCTTTCAAATTCAGGGTCATTTAGCTCAAAATAAATCATTAAATGCATGAAAAATATCAAATGAAGTAAGAAAGGGTTGAAAATTGTTGATGTGCCTTTGAATGGTTCATAATGAACACACAAAAACTATGGAGTTAAAAAAGTTATAATAAATGAAATCCCTTTGTAGTGGATGAGTTTTCGTCCGAAACACTCATACTTCTGATGAGATTGTCCAATTTGTACACGAAGTGAATCCAGTTTTTGTCATAACCCTCTCAACTCTTTATAATTTGCTATGTTGGTGAAAATATGATGTCATGCCACTTTTCATCCTTTTTAGAGTTCATCTGTAGTGCTTTTCAAATTCAGGGTCATTTAGCTCAAAATAAATCATTAAATGCATGAAAAATATCAAATGAAGTCAGAAAGGGTTGAAAATTGGTGATGTGCCTTTGAATGGTGCATATTGAACACACAAAAAGTATGGAGTTAAAATAACTTATTAAAAATGAAATGCCTTTGTAATTGATGAGTTTTCGTCCCAAACCCTCAAACTTCTTATGAGATTGTCCAATTTGTACACGAAGTGCATCCAATTTTTGTCGTAACCCTCTCAACTCTTTAGAAGTTTCTATGTAGGTAAAATTATGACGTCATGCCATGTTAAAACCTTTTCAGAGTTCATTTGTACTTCTTTTTAAATTCATGGTCATCTAGCTCAAAACAAATCATTAAATGCATGAAAAATATCAAATGAAGTCAGAAAGGGTTGAAAATTGGTGATGTGCCTTTGAATGGTGCATATTGAACACAAAAAAGTATGCAGTTAAAATAAGTTATTAAAAATGAAATCCCTTTGTAATAGATGAGTTTTCGTCCGAAACCCTCATACTTCGAAAGAGATTGTCCAATTTATACACGAAATGCATCCAGTTTTTGCCATAACCCTCTCAACTGTTTAGAAGTTGCTATGTGGGTGACATTATTATGTCATGCCAAGTTACAACCTTTTTAGAGTTCATTTGTACTGCTTTTCAAATTCAGGGTCATCTAGCTCAAAATAAATCATTAAATGCATGAAAAATATCAAATGAAGTCTGAAAGGGCTGAAAATTGATGATGTGCCTTTGAATGGTGCATATTGAACACACAAAAATTATGGAGTTAAAATATGTTATTAAAAATGAAATCCCTTTGTAATACATGAGTTTTCATTCGAAACCCTCATACTTCGAAAGAGATTGTCCAATTTATACATGAAGTGCATCCAGTTTTTGCCGTAACCCTCTCAACTCTTTAGAAGTTGCTATGTAGGTAAAATTATGATGTCATGCCATGTTAAAACCTTTTCAGAGTTCATTTGTACTGCTTTTTAAATTCAGGGTCATCTAGCTCAAAATAAATCATTAAATGCATGAAAAATATCAAATGAAGTCAGAAAGGGTTGAAAATTGATGATGTGCCTTTGAATGGTGCATATTTAACACACAAAAAGTATGGAGTTAAAATAACTTATGAAAAATGAAATCCCTTTGTAATTGATGAATTTTCGTCCCAAACCCTCAAACTTCTTATGAGATTGTCCAATTTGTACACGAAGTGCATCCAATTATTGTCTTAACCCTCTCAACTCTTTAGAAGTTTCTATGTAGGTAAAATTATGATGTCATGCCATGTGAAAACCTTTTCAGAGTTCATTTGTACTGCTTTTTAAATTCATGGTCATCAAGCTCAAAATAAATCATTAAATGCATGAAAAATTTCTAATGAAGTCAGAAAGGGTTGAAAATTGATGATGTTCCTTTGAATGGTGCATATTCAACACAAAAAAGTATGGAGTTAAAATAAGTTATTAAAAATGAAATCCCTTTGTAATAGATGAGTTTTCGTCCGAAACCCTCATACTTATGAGTTTGTCCAATTTCTACACGAAGTGCATCTAGTTTTTGCCGTAACCCTCTCAACTCTTTAGAAGTTGCTATGTGGGTGAAATTATGATGTCATGCCAAGTTACAACCTCTTTAGAGTTTATTTGTACTGCCTTTCAAATTCAGGGTCATTTAGCTCAAAATAAATCATTAAATGCATGAAAAATATCAAATGAAGTAAGAAAGGGTTGAAAATTGTTGATGTGCCTTTGAATGGTTCATAATGAACACACAAAAACTATGGAGTTAAAAAAGTTATAATAAATGAAATCCCTTTGTAGTGGATGAGTTTTCGTCCGAAACACTCATACTTCTGATGAGATTGTCCAATTTGTACATGAAGTGAATCCAGTTTTTGTCATAACCCTCTCAACTCTTTATAATTTGCTATGTTGGTGAAAATATGATGTCATGCCACTTTTCATCCTTTTTAGAGTTCGTTTGTAGTGCTTTTCAAATTCAGGGTCATTTAGCTCAAAATAAATCATTAAATGCATGAAAAATATCAAATGAAGTCAGAAAGGGTTGAAAATTGGTGATGTGCCTTTGAATGGTGCATATTGAACACACAAAAAGTATGGAGTTAAAATAACTTATTAAAAATGAAATGCCTTTGTAATTGATGAGTTTTCGTCCCAAACCCTCAAACTTCTTATGAGATTGTCCAATTTGTACACGAAGTGCATCCAATTTTTGTCGTAACCCTCTCAACTCTTTAGAAGTTTCTATGTAGGTAAAATTATGATGTCATGCCATGTTAAAACCTTTTCAGAGTTCATTTGTACTGCTTTTTAAATTCATGGTCATCTAGCTCAAAATAAATCATTAAATGCATGAAAAATATCAAATGAAGTCAGAAAGGGTTGAAAATTGGTGATGTGCCTTTGAATGGTGCATATTGAACACAAAAAAGTATGGAGTTAAAATAAGTTATTAAAAATGAAATCCCTTTGTAATAGATGAGTTTTCGTCCGAAACCCTCATACTTCGAAAGAGATTGTCCAATTTATACACGAAATGCATCCAGTTCTTGCCATAACCCTCTCAACTGTTTAGAAGTTGCTATGTGGGTGACATGATTATGTCATGCCAAGTTACAACCTTTTTAGAGTTCATTTGTACTGCTTTTCAAATTCAGGGTCATCTAGCTCAAAATAAATCATTAAATGCATGAAAAATATCAAATGAAGTCAGAAAGGGATGAAAATTGATGATGTGCCTATGAATGGTGCATATTGAACACACAAAAAGTATGGAGTTAAAATATGTTATTAAAAATGAAATCCCTTTGTAATACATGAGTTGTCATTTGAAACCCTCATACTTCAAAAGAGATTGTCCAATTTATACACGAAGTCCATCCAGTTTTTGCCGTAACCCTCTCAACTCTTTAGAAGTTGCTATGTGGGTCAAATTATTATGTCATGCCAAGTTACAACCTCTTTAGAGTTTATTTGTACTGCCTTTCAAATTCAGGGTCATTTAGCTCAAAATAAATCATTAAATGCATGAAAAATATCAAATGAAGTAAGAAAGGGTTGAAAATTGTTGATGTGCCTTTGAATGGTTCATAATGAACACACAAAAACTATGGAGTTAAAAAAGTTATAATAAATGAAATCCCTTTGTAGTGGATGAGTTTTCGTCCGAAACACTCATACTTCTGATGAGATTGTCCAATTTGTACACGAAGTGAATCCAGTTTTTGTCATAACCCTCTCAACTCTTTATAATTTGCTATGTTGGTGAAAATATGATGTCATGCCACTTTTCATCCTTTTTAGAGTTCATCTGTAGTGCTTTTCAAATTCAGGGTCATTTAGCTCAAAATAAATCATTAAATGCATGAAAAATATCAAATGAAGTCAGAAAGGGTTGAAAATTGGTGATGTGCCTTTGAATGGTGCATATTGAACACACAAAAAGTATGGAGTTAAAATAACTTATTAAAAATGAAATGCCTTTGTAATTGATGAGTTTTCGTCCCAAACCCTCAAACTTCTTATGAGATTGTCCAATTTGTACACGAAGTGCATCCAATTTTTGTCGTAACCCTCTCAACTCTTTAGAAGTTTCTATGTAGGTAAAATTATGACGTCATGCCATGTTAAAACCTTTTCAGAGTTCATTTGTACTTCTTTTTAAATTCATGGTCATCTAGCTCAAAACAAATCATTAAATGCATGAAAAATATCAAATGAAGTCAGAAAGGGTTGAAAATTGGTGATGTGCCTTTGAATGGTGCATATTGAACACAAAAAAGTATGCAGTTAAAATAAGTTATTAAAAATGAAATCCCTTTGTAATAGATGAGTTTTCGTCCGAAACCCTCATACTTCGAAAGAGATTGTCCAATTTATACACGAAATGCATCCAGTTTTTGCCATAACCCTCTCAACTATTTAGAAGTTGCTATGTGGGTGACATTATTATGTCATGCCAAGTTACAACCTTTTTAGAGTTCATTTGTACTGCTTTTCAAATTCAGGGTCATCTAGCTCAAAATAAATCATTAAATGCATGAAAAATATCAAATGAAGTCAGAAAGGGCTGAAAATTGATGATGTGCCTTTGAATGGTGCATATTGAACACACAAAAAGTATGGAGTTAAAATATGTTATTAAAAATGAAATCCCTTTGTAATACATGAGTTTTCATTCGAAACCCTCATACTTCGAAAGAGATTGTCCAATTTATACACGAAGTCCATCCAGTTTTTGCCGTAACCCTCTCAACTCTTTAGAAGTTGCTATGTGGGTCAAATTATTATGTCATGCCAAGTTACAACCTCTTTAGAGTTTATTTGTACTGCCTTTCAAATTCAGGGTCATTTAGCTCAAAATAAATCATTAAATGCATGAAAAATATCAAATGAAGTAAGAAAGGGTTGGAAATTGTTGATGTGCCTTTGAATGGTTCATAATGAACACACAAAAACTATGGAGTTAAAAAAGTTATAATAAATGAAATCCCTTTGTAGTGGATGAGTTTTCGTCCGAAACACTCATACTTCTGATGAGATTGTCCAATTAGTACACGAAGTGAATCCAGTTTTTGTCATAACCCTCTCAACTCTTTATAATTTGCTATGTTGGTGAAAATATGATGTCATGCCACTTTTCATCCTTTTTAGAGTTCATTTGTAGTGCTTTTCAAATTCAGGGTCATTTAGCTCAAAATAAATCATTAAATGCATGAAAAATATCAAATGAAGTCAGAAAGGGTTGAAAATTGGTGATGTGCCTTTGAATGGTGCATATTGAACACACAAAAAGTATGGAGTTAAAATAACTTATTAAAAATGAAATGCCTTTGTAATTGATGAGTTTTCGTCCCAAACCCTCAAACTTCTTATGAGATTGTGCAATTTGTACACGAAGTGCATCCAATTTTTGTCGTAACCCTCTCAACTCTTTAGAAGTTTCTATGTAGGTAAAATTATGATGTCATGCCATGTTAAAACCTTTTCAGAGTTCATTTGTACTGCTTTTTAAATTCATGGTCATCTAGCTCAAAATAAATCATTAAATGCATGAAAAATATCAAATGAAGTCAGAAAGGGTTGAAAATTGGTGATGTGCCTTTGAATGGTGCATATTGAACACAAAAAAGTATGGAGTTAAAATAAGTTATTAAAAATGAAATCCCTTTGTAATAGATGAGTTTTCGTCCGAAACCCTCATACTTCGAAAGAGATTGTCCAATTTATACACGAAATGCATCCAGTTTTTGCCATAACCCTCTCAACTGTTTAGAAGTTGCTATGTGGGTGACATTATTATGTCATGCCAAGTTACAACCTTTTTAGAGTTCATTTGTACTGCTTTTCAAATTCAGGGTCATCTAGCTCAAAATAAATCATTAAATGCATGAAAAATATCAAATGAAGTCAGAAAGGGCTGAAAATTGATGATGTGCCTTTGAATGGTGCATATTGAACACACAAAAAGTATGGAGTTAAAATATGTTACTAAAAATGAAATCCCTTTGTAATACATGAGTTTTCATTCGAAACCCTCATACTTCGAAAGAGATTGTCCAATTTATACATGAAGTCCATCCAGTTTTTGCCGTAACCCTCTCAACTCTTTAGAAGTTGCTATGTGGGTCAAATTATTATGTCATGCCAAGTTACAACCTCTTTAGAGTTTATTTGTACTACCTTTCAAATTCAGGGTCATTTAGCTCAAAATAAATCATTAAATGCATGAAAAATATCAAATGAAGTAAGAAAGGGTTGGAAATTGTTGATGTGCCTTTGAATGGTTCATAATGAACACACAAAAACTATGGAGTTAAAAAAGTTATAATAAATGAAATCCCTTTGTAGTGGATGAGTTTTCGTCCGAAACACTCATACTTCTGATGAGATTGTCCAATTAGTACACGAAGTGAATCCAGTTTTTGTCATAACCCTCTCAACTCTTTATAATTTGCTATGTTGGTGAAAATATGATGTCATGCCACTTTTCATCCTTTTTAGAGTTCATTTGTAGTGCTTTTCAAATTCAGGGTCATTTAGCTCAAAATAAATCATTAAATGCATGAAAAATATCAAATGAAGTCAGAAAGGGTTGAAAATTGGTGATGTGCCTTTGAATGGTGCATATTGAACACACAAAAAGTATGGAGTTAAAATAAATTATTAAAAATGAAATGCCTTTGTAATTGATGAGTTTTCGTCCCAAACCCTCAAACTTCTTATGAGATTGTCCAATTTGTACACGAAGTGCATCCAATTTTTGTCGTAACCCTCTCAACTCTTTAGAAGTTTCTATGTAGGTAAAATTATGATGTCATGCCATGTTAAAACCTTTTCAGAGTTCATTTGTACTGCTTTTTAAATTCATGGTCATCTAGCTCAAAATAAATCATTAAATGCATGAAAAATATCAAATGAAGTCAGAAAGGGTTGAAAATTGGTGATGTGCCTTTGAATGGTGCATATTGAACACAAAAAAGTATGGAGTTAAAATAAGTTATTAAAAATGAAATCCCTTTGTAATAGCTGAGTTTTCGTCCGAAACCCTCATACTTCGAAAGAGATTGTCCAATTTATACACGAAATGCATCCAGTTTTTGCCATAACCCTCTCAACTGTTTAGAAGTTGCTATGTGGGTGACATTATTATGTCATGCCAAGTTACAACCTTTTTAGAGTTCATTTGTACTGCTTTTCAAATTCAGGGTCATCTAGCTCAAAATAAATCATTAAATGCATGAAAAATATCAAATGAAGTCAGAAAGGGCTGAAAATTGATGATGTGCCTTTGAATGGTGCATATTGAACACACAAAAAGTATGGAGTTAAAATATGTTATTAAAAATGAAATCCCTTTGTAATACATGAGTTTTCATTCGAAACCCTCATACTTCGAAAGAGATTGTCCAATTTATACACGAAGTCCATCCAGTTTTTGCCGTAACCCTCTCAACTCTTTAGAAGTTGCTATGTGGGTCAAATTATTATGTCATGCCAAGTTACAACCTCTTTAGAGTTTATTTGTACTTCCTTTCAAATTCAGGGTCATTTAGCTCAAAATAAATCATTAAATGCATGAAAAATATCAAATGAAGTAAGAAAGGGTTGAAAATTGTTGATGTGCCTTTGAATGGTTCATAATGAACACACAAAAACTATGGAGTTAAAAAAGTTATAATAAATGAAATCCCTTTGTAGTGGATGAGTTTTCGTCCGAAACACTCATACTTCTGATGAGATTGTCCAATTTGTACACGAAGTGCATCCAATTTGTGTCGTAACCCTCTCAACTCTTTAGAAGTTTCTATGTAGGTAAAATTATGATGTCATGCCATGTTAAAACCTTTTCAGAGTTCATTTGTACTGCTTTTTAAATTCATGGTCATCTAGCTCAAAATAAATCATTAAATGCATGAAAAATATCAAATGAAGTCAGAAAGGGTTGAAAATTGGTGATGTGCCTTTGAATGGTGCATATTGAACACAAAAAAGTATGGAGTTAAAATAAGTTATTAAAAATGAAATCCCTTTGTAATAGATGAGTTTTCGTCCGAAACCCTCATACTTCGAAAGAGATTGTCCAATTTATACACGAAATGCATCCAGTTTTTGCCATAACCCTCTCAACTGTTTAGAAGTTGCTATGTGGGTGACATTATTATGTCATGCCAAGTTACAACCTTTTTAGAGTTCATTTGTACTTCTTTTCAAATTCAGGGTCATCTAGCTCAAAATAAATCATTAAATGCATGAAAAATATCAAATGAAGTCAGAAAGGGCTGAAAATTGATGATGTGCCTTTGAATGGTGCATATTGAACACACAAAAATTATGGAGTTAAAATATGTTATTAAAAATGAAATCCCTTTGTAATACATGAGTTTTCATTCGAAACCCTCATACTTCGAAAGAGATTGTCCAATTTATACACGAAGTGCATCCAGTTTTTGCCGTAACCCTCTCAACTCTTTAGAAGTTGCTATGTGGGTCAAATTATTATGTCATGCCAAGTTACAACCTCTTTAGAGTTCATTTGTACTGCCTTTCAAATTCAGGGTCATTTAGCTCAAAATAAATCATAAAATGCATGAAAAATATCAAATGAAGTCAGAAAGGGTTGAAAATTGTTGATGTGCCTTTGAATGGTGCATAATGAACACACAAAAACTATGGAGTTAAAAAAACTTATAATAAATGAAATCCCTTTGTAGTGGATGAGTTTTCGTCCGAAACACTCATACTTCTGATGAGATTGTCCAATTTGTACACGAAGTGAATCCAGTTTTTGTCATAATCCTCTCAACTCTTTAGAAGTTGCTATGTTGGTGAAAATATTATGGCATGCCAATTTACAACCGTTTTAGAGTTCATTTGTAGTGCTTTTCAAATTCAGGGTCATTTACCTCAAAATAAATCATTAAATGCATGAAAAATATCAAATGAAGTCAGAAAGGGTTGAAAATTGATGATGTGCCTTTCAATGGTGCATATTGAACACACAAAAAGTATGGACTTAAAATAACTTATTAGAAGTGAAATGCCTTTGGAATTGATGAGTTTTCGTCCCAAACCCTCAAACTTCTTATGAGATTGTCCAATTTGTACACGAAGTGCATCCAATTTTTGTCGTAACCCTCTCAACTCTTTAGAAGTTTCTATGTAGGTAAAATTATGAGGTCATGCCATGTTACAACCTTTTCAGAGTTCATTTGTACTGCTTTTCAAATTCAGGGTCATCTAGCTCAAAATAAATCATTAAATGCATGAAAAATATCAAATGAAGTCAGAAAGGGCTGAAAATTGATGATGTGCCTTTGAATGGTGCATATTGAACACACAAAAATTATGGAGTTAAAATATGTTATTAAAAATGAAATCCCTTTGTAATACATGAGTTTTCATTCGAAACCCTCATACTTCGAAAGAGATTGTCCAATTTATACACGAAGTGCATCCAGTTTTTGCCGTAACCCTCTCAACTCTTTAGAAGTTGCTATGTGGGTCAAATTATTATGTCATGCCAAGTTACAACCTCTTTAGAGTTCATTTGTACTGCCTTTCAAATTCAGGGTCATTTAGCTCAAAATAAATCATAAAATGCATGAAAAATATCAAATGAAGTCAGAAAGGGTTGAAAATTGTTGATGTGCCTTTGAATGGTGCATAATGAACACACAAAAACTATGGAGTTAAAAAAACTTATAATAAATGAAATCCCTTTGTAGTGGATGAGTTTTCGTCCGAAACACTCATACTTCTGATGAGATTGTCCAATTTGTACACGAAGTGAATCCAGTTTTTGTCATAATCCTCTCAACTCTTTAGAAGTTGCTATGTTGGTGAAAATATTATGGCATGCCAATTTACAACCGTTTTAGAGTTCATTTGTAGTGCTTTTCAAATTCAGGGTCATTTACCTCAAAATAAATCATTAAATGCATGAAAAATATCAAATGAAGTCAGAAAGGGTTGAAAATTGATGATGTGCCTTTCAATGGTGCATATTGAACACACAAAAAGTATGGACTTAAAATAACTTATTAGAAGTGAAATGCCTTTGGAATTGATGAGTTTTCGTCCCAAACCCTCAAACTTCTTATGAGATTGTCCAATTTGTACACGAAGTGCATCCAATTTTTGTCGTAACCCTCTCAACTCTTTAGAAGTTTCTATGTAGGTAAAATTATGAGGTCATGCCATGTTACAACCTTTTCAGAGTTCATTTGTACTGCTTTTCAAATTCAGGGTCATTTAGCTAAAAATAAATCATTAAATGCATAAAAAATATCAAATGAAGTCAGAAAGGGTTGAAAATTGATGACGTGCCATTGAATGGTGCATATTGAACACAAAAAAGTATGGAGTTAAAATAAGTTATTAAAAATGAAATCCCTTTGTAAAAGATGAGTTTTCGTCTGAAACCCTCATACTTTGAGTTTGTCCAATTTGTACACGAAGTGCATCCAGTTTTTGCCGTAACCCTCTCAACTCTTTTCAAGTTGCTATGTGGGTGAAATTATGATGTCATGCCAAGTTACAACCTTTTTAGAGTTCATTTGTACTGCTTTTTAAATTCAGGGTCATCTAGCTCAAAATAGATCATTAAATGCATGAAAAATATCAAATGAAGCCAGAAAGGGTTGAAAATTGATGATGTGCCTTTGAATGGTGCATATCAAACAAAAAAAAAGTACGGAGTTAAAATAAGTTATTAAAAATGAAATCCCTTTGTAATATATGAATTTTCGTCTGAAACCCTCATCCTTCGAAAGATATTGTCCAATTTATACACGAAATGCATCCAGTTTTTGCCGTAACCCTCTCAACTGTTTAGAAGTTGCTATGTGGGTGAAATTATTATGTCATGCCAAGTTACAACGATTTTAGAGTTCATTTGTACTGATTTTCAAATTCAGGGTCATCTAGCTCAAAATAAATCATTAAATGCATGAAAAATATCAAATGAAGTCAGAAAGGGTTGAAAATTGATGATGTGCCTTTGAATGGTGCATAATGAACACACAAAAACTATGGAGTTAAAAAAAGTTATAATAAATGAAATCCCTTTGTAGTGGATTTGTTTTCGTCCGAAACACTCATACTTCTGATGAGATTGTCCAATTTGTACACGAAGTGAATCCAGTTTTTGTCATAACCCTCTCAACTCTTTAGAAGTTGCTATTTTGGTGAAAATATGATGTCATGCCACTTTTCATCCTTTTTAGAGTTCATTTGTAGTGCTTTTCAAATTCAGGGTCATTTAGCTCAAAATAAATCATTAAATGCATGAAAAATATCAAATGAAGTCAGAAAGGGTTGAAATTGGTGATGTGCCTTTGAATGGTGCATACTGAACACACAAAAAGTATGGAGTTAAAATAACTTATTAAAAATGAAATGCCTTTGTAATTGATGAGTTTTCGTCCCAAACCCTCAAACTTCTTATGAGATTGTCCAATTTGTACACGAAGTGCATCCAATTTTTGTCGTAACCCTCTCAACTCTTTAGAAGTTTCTATGTAGGTAAAATTATGATGTCATGCCATGTTAAAACCTTTTTAGAGTTCATTTGTACTGCTTTTTAAATTCATGGTCATCTAGCTCAAAATAAATCATTAAATGCATGAAAAATATCAAATGAAGTCAGAAAGGGTTGAAAATTGGTGATGTGCCTTTGAATGGTGCATATTGAACACAAAAAAGTATGGAGTTAAAATAAGTTATTAAAATGAAATCCCTTTGTAATAGATGAGTTTTCGTCCGAAACCCTCATACTTCGAAAGAGATTGTCCAATTTATACACGAAATGCATCCAGTTTTTGCCATAACCCTCTCAACTGTTTAGAAGTTGCTATGTGGGTGACATTATTATGTCATGCCAAGTTACAACCTTTTTAGAGTTCATTTGTACTGCTTTTCAAATTCAGGGTCATCTAGCTCAAAATAAATCATTAAATGCATGAAAAATATCAAATGAAGTCAGAAAGGGCTGAAAATTGATGATGTGCCTTTGAATGGTGCATATTGAACACACAAAAATTATGGAGTTAAAATATGTTATTAAAAATGAAATCCCTTTGTAATACATGAGTTTTCATTCGAAACCCTCATACTTCGAAAGAGATTGTCCAATTTATACACGAAGTGCATCCAGTTTTTGCCGTAACCCTCTCAACTCTTTAGAAGTTGCTATGTGGGTCAAATTATTATGTCATGCCAAGTTACAACCTCTTTAGAGTTCAGTTGTACTGCCTTTCAAATTCAGGGTCATTTAGCTCAAAATAAATCATAAAATGCATGAAAAATATCAAATGAAGTCAGAAAGGGTTGAAAATTGTTGATGTGCCTTTGAATGGTGCATAATGAACACACAAAAACTATGGAGTTAAAAAAACTTATAATAAATGAAATCCCTTTGTAGTGGATGAGTTTTCGTCCGAAACACTCATACTTCTGATGAGATTGTCCAATTTGTACACGAAGTGAATCCAGTTTTTGTCATAATCCTCTCAACTCTTTAGAAGTTGCTATGTTGGTGAAAATATGATGGCATGCCAATTTACAACCGTTTTAGATTTCATTTGTAGTGCTTTTCAAATTCAGGGTCATTTACCTCAAAATAAATCATTAAATGCATGAAAAATATCAAATGAAGTCAGAAAGGGTTGAAAATTGATGATGTGCCTTTCAATGGTGCATATTGAACACACAAAAAGTATGGACTTAAAATAACTTATTAAAAGTGAAATGCCTTTGGAATTGATGAGTTTTCGTCCCAAACCCTCAAACTTCATATGAGATTGTCCAATTTGTACACGAAGTGCATCCAATTTTTGTCGTAACCCTCTCAACTCTTTAGAAGTTTCTATGTAGGTAAAATTATGAGGTCATGCCATGTTAAAACCTTTTCAGAGTTCATTTGTACTGCTTTTCAAATTCAGGGTCATTTAGCTAAAAATAAATCATTAAATGCATAAAAAATATCAAATGAAGTCAGAAAGGGTTGAAAATTGATGACGTGCCATTGAATGGTGCATATTGAACACAAAAAACTATGGAGTTAAAATAAGTTATTAAAAATGAAATCCCTTTGTAAAAGATGAGTTTTCGTCTAAAACCCTCATACTTTGAGTTTGTCCAATTTGTACACGAAGTGCATCCAGTTTTTGCCGTAACCCTCTCAACTCTTTTGAAGTTGCTATGTGGGTGAAATTATGATGTCATGCCAAGTTACAACCTTTTTAGAGTTCATTTGTACTGCTTTTTAAATTCAGGGTCATCTAGCTCAAAATAGATCATTAAATGCATGAAAAATATCAAATGAAGCCAGAAAGGGTTGAAAATTGATGATGTGCCTTTGAATGGTGCATATCAAACAAAAAAAAGTACGGAGTTAAAATAAGTTATTAAAAATGAAATCCCTTTGTAATATATGAATTTTCGTCTGAAACCCTCATCCTTCGAAAGATATTGTCCAATTTATACACGAAATGCATCCAGTTTTTGCCGTAACCCTCTCAACTGTTTAGAAGTTGCTATGTGGGTGAAATTATTATGTCATGCCAAGTTACAACGTTTTTATAGTTCATTTGTACTGATTTTCAAATTCAGGGTCATCTAGCTCAAAATAAATCATTAAATGCATGAAAAATATCAAATGAAGTCAGAAAGGGTTGAAAATTGATGATGTGCCTTTGAATGGTGCATAATGAACACACAATAACTATGGAGTTAAAAAAAGTTATAATAAATGAAATCCCTTTGTAGTGGATGAGTTTTCGTCCGAAACACTCATACTTCTGATGAGATTGTCCAATTTGTACACGAAGTGAATCCAGTTTTTGTCATAACCCTCTCAACTCTTTAGAAGTTGCTATGTTGGTGAAAATATGATGTCATGCCAATTTACAACCGTTTTAGAGTTCATTTGTAGTGCTTTTCAAATTCAGGGTCATTTCGCTCAAAATAAATCATTAAATGCATGAAAAATATCAAATGAAGTCAGCAAGGGTTGAAAATTGATGATGTGCCTTTGAATGGTTCATATTGAACACACAAAAAGTATGGACTTAAAATAACTTATTAAAAATGAAATGCCTTTGTAATCGATGAGTTTTTGTCCGAAACCATCAAACTTCTTATGAGATTGTCCAATTTGTACACGAAGTGCATCCAATTTTTGTTGTAACCCTCTCAACTCTTTAGAAGTTTCTATATAGGTAAAATTATGATGTCATGCCATGTTAAAACCTTTTCAGAGTTCATTTGTACTGCTTTTCAAATTCAGGGTCATCTACCTAAAAATAAATCATTAAATGCATGAAAAATATCAAATGAAGTCAGAAAGCGTTGAAAATTGATGATGTGCCTTTGAATGGTGCATATTGAACACAAAAAAGTATGGAGTTAAAATAAGTTATTAAAAATGAAATCCCTTTGTAAAAGATGAGTTTTCGTCTGAAACCCTCATAAGTGCATCCAGTTTTTGCCGTAACCCTCTCCACTCTTTAGAAGTTGCTATGTGGTTGAAATCATGATGTCATGCCAAGTTACAACCTTTTTAGAGTTCATTTGTACTGCTTTTCAAATTCAGGGTCATTTAGCTCAAAATAAATCATTAAATGCATGAAAAATATCAAATGAAGTCAGAAAGGGTTGAAAATTAATGATGTGCCTTTGAATGGTGCATATTAAATACACAAAAAGTATAGAGTTAAAATAAGTTATTAAAAATGAAATCCCTTTGTAATAGATGAGTTTTCATCCGAAACCCTCATACTTCGAAAGAGATTGTCCAATTTATACACGAAGTGCATCCAGTTTTTGCCGTAAGCCTCTCAACTCTTTGGAAGTTGCTATGTGGGTGAAATTATGATGTCATGCCAAGTTACAACCTCCTTAGAGTTCATTTGTACTGCCTTTTAATTTCAGGGATATTTAGCTCAAAATAAATCATTAAATGCATGAAAAATATCAAATGAAGTCAGAAAGGGTTGAAAATTGTTGAGGTGCCTTTGAATGGTGCATAATGAACACACAAAAAGAATGGAGTTAAAAAATTTATAATAAATGAAATCCCTTTGTAGTGGATGAGTTTTCGTCCGAAACACTCATACTTCTGATGAGATTGTCCAATTTGTACACGAAGTGAATCCAGTTTTTGTCATAACCCTCTCAACTCTTTAGAAGTTTCTATGTTGGTGAAATTATGATGTCATGCCAATTTACAACCTTTTTAGAGTTCATTTGTAGTGCTTTTCAAATTCAGGGTCATTTAGCTGAAAATAAATGATTAAATGCATGAAAAATATCAAATGAAGTTAGAAAGGGTTGAAAATTGATGATGTGCCTTTGAATGGTGCATATTGAACACACAAAAAGTATGGAGTTAAAATAACTTATGAAAAATGAAATCCCTTTGTAATTGATGAATTTTCGTCCCAAACCCTCAAACTTCCTATGAGATTGTCCAATTTGTACACGAAGTGCATCCAATTTTTGTCGTAACCCTCTCAACTCTTTAGAAGTTGCTATGTAGGTGAAATTATGATGTCATGCCATGTTAAAACCTTTTCAGAGTTCATTTGTACTGCTTTTCAAATTCAGGGTCATCTAGCTCAAAATAAATCATTAAATGCATGAAAAATATCAAATGAAGTCAGAAAGGTTGAAAATTGATGATGTGCCTTTGAATGGTGCATATTGAACACAAAAAAGTATGGAGTTAAAATAAGGTATTAAAAATGAAATCCCTTTGTAATAGACGAGTTTTTGTCCGAAACCCTCATACTTATGAGTTTGTCCAATTTGTACACGAAGTGCATCTACTTTTTGCCGTAACCCTCTCAACTCTCTAGAAGTTTCTATGTGGGTGAAATTATGATGTCATGCCAAGTTACAACCTCTTTAAAGTTCATTTGTACTGCCTTTCAAATTCTGGGTCATTTAGCTCAAAATAAATCATTAAATGTATGAAAAATATCAAATGAAGTAAGAAAGGGTTGAAAATTGTTGATGTGCCTTTGAATGGTGCATAATGAACACACAAAAACTATGTAGTTAAAAAAGTTATAATAAATGAAATCCCTTTGTAGTGGATGAGTTTTCGTCCGACACACTCATACTTCTGATGAGATTGTCCAATTTGTACACGAAGGGCATCCAGTTTTTGTCATAACCCTTTCAACTCTTTATAAGTTGCTATGTTGGTGAAAATATGATGTCATTGCAATTTACAACCTTTTTAGAGTTCATTTGTAGTGCTTTTCAAATTCAGGGTCATTTAGCTCAAAATAAATCATTAAATGCATGAAAAATATCAAATGAAGTCATAAAGGTTTGAAAATTGGTGATTTGCCTTTGAATGGTGCATATTGAACACACAAAAAGTATGGAGTTAAAATAACTTATTAAAAATGAAATGCCTTTGTATTGATGAGTTTTCGTCCCAAACCCTCAAACTTCTTATGAGATTGTCCAATTTGTACACGAAGTGCATCCAATTTTTGTCGTAACCCTCTCAACTCTTTAGAAGTTTCTATGTAGGTAAAATTATGATGTCATGCCATGTTAAAACCATTTCAGAGTTCATTTGTACTGCTTTTCAAATTCAGGGTCAGCTAGCTCAAAATAAATCATTAAATGCATGAAAAATATCAAACGAAGTCAGAAAGGGTTGAAAATTGATGATGTGCCTTTGAATGGTGCATATTGAACACAAAAAAGTATGGAGTTAAAATAAGGTATTAAAAATGAAATCCCTTTGTAATAGACGAGTTTTTGTCCGAAACCCTCATACTTATGAGTTTGTCCAATTTGTACACGAAGTGCATCTACTTTTTGCCGTAACCCTCTCAACTCTCTAGAAGTTTCTATGTGGGTGAAATTATGATGTCATGCCAAGTTACAACCTCTTTAAAGTTCATTTGTACTGCCTTTCAAATTCTGGGTCATTTAGCTCAAAATAAATCATTAAATGTATGAAAAATATCAAATGAAGTAAGAAAGGGTTGAAAATTGTTGATGTGCCTTTGAATGGTGCATAATGAACACACAAAAACTATGTAGTTAAAAAAGTTATAATAAATGAAATCCCTTTGTAGTGGATGAGTTTTCGTCCGACACACTCATACTTCTGATGAGATTGTCCAATTTGTACACGAAGGGCATCCAGTTTTTGTCATAACCCTTTCAACTCTTTATAAGTTGCTATGTTGGTGAAAATATGATGTCATTGCAATTTACAACCTTTTTAGAGTTCATTTGTAGTGCTTTTCAAATTCAGGGTCATTTAGCTCAAAATAAATCATTAAATGCATGAAAAATATCAAATGAAGTCATAAAGGGTTGAAAATTGGTGATGTGCCTTTGAATGGTGCATATTGAACACACAAAAAGTATGGAGTTAAAATAAGTTATTAAAAATGAAATCCCTTTGTAATAGACGAGTTTTCGTCCGAAACCCTCATACTTATGAGTTTGTCCAATTTGTACACGAAGTGCATCTAGTTTTTGCCGTAACCCTCTGAACTCTCTAGAAGTTTCTATGTGGGTGAAATTATGATGTCATGCAAAGTTACAACCTCTTTAAAGTTCATTTGTACTGCCTTTCAAATTCAGGGTCATTTAGCTCAAAATAAATCATTAAATGCATGAAAAATATCATATGAAGTAAGAAAGGGTTGAAAATTGTTGATGTGCCTTTGAATGGTGCATAATGAACACACAAAAACTATGGAGTTAAAAAAAGTAGTAATAAATGAAATCCCTTTGTTGTGGATGAGTTTTCGTCCGAAACACTCATACTTCTGATGAGATTGTCCAATTTGTACACGAAGTGCATCCAGTTTTTGTCATAACCCTTTCAACTCTTTATAAGTTGCTATGTTGGTGAAAATATGATGTCATTGCAATTTACAACCTTTTTAGAGTTCATTTGTAGTGCTTTTCAAATTCAGGGTCATTTAGCTCAAAATAAATCATTAAATGCATGAAAAATATCAAATGAAGTCAGAAAGGGTTGAAAATTGGTGATGTGCCTTTGAATGGTGCATATTGAACACACAAAAAGTATGGAGTTAAAATAACTTATTAAAAATGAAATGCCTTTGTAATGATGAGTTTTCGTCCCAAACCCTCAAACTTCTTATGAGATTGTCCAATTTGTACACGAAGTGCATCCAATTTTTGTCGTAACCCTCTCAACTCTTTAGAAGTTTCTATGTAGGTAAAATTATGATGTCATGCCATGTTAAAACCTTTTCAGATTTCATTTGTACTACTTTTCAAATTCAGGGTCAACTAGCTCAAAATAAATCATTAAATGCATGAAAAATATCAAATGAAGTCAGAAAGGGTTGAAAATTGATGATGTGCCTTTGAATGGTGCATATTGAACACAAAAAAGTGTGGAGTTAAAATAAGTTATTAAAAATGAAATCCCTTTGTAATAGATGAGTTTTCGTCCGAAACCCTCATACTTATGAGTTTGTCCAATTTCTACACGAAGTGCATCTAGTTTTTTGTTGTAACCCTCTCAACTCTTTAGAAGTTGCTATGTGGGTGAAATGATGATGTCATGCCAAGTTACAACCTCTTTACAGTTCATTTGTACTGCCTTTCAAATTCAGGGTCATTTAGCTCAAAATAAATCATTAAATGCATGAAAAATATCAAATGAAGTAAGAAAGGGTTGAAAATTGTTGATGTGCCTTTGAATGGTTCATAATTAACACACAAAAACTATGGAGTTAAAAAAGTCATAATAAATGAAATCCCTTTGTAGTGGATGCGTTTTCGTCCGAAACACTCATACTTGTGATGAGATTGTCCCATTTGTACACGAAGTGAATCCAGTTTTTGTCATAACCCTCTCAACTCTTTATAAGTTGCTATGTTGGTGAAAATATGATGTCATGCCACTTTTCAACCTTTTTAGAGTTCATTTGTAGTGCTTTTCAAATTCAGGGTCATTTAGCTCAAAATAAATCATTAAATGCATGAAAAATATCAAATGAAGTCACAAAGGGTTGAAAATTGGTGATGTGCCTTTGAATGGTGCATATTGAACACACAAAAAGTATGGAGTTAAAATAACTTATTAAAAATGAAATGTCTTTGTAATTGATGAGTTTTCGTCCCAAACCCTCAAACTTCTTATGAGATTGTCCAATTTGTACACGAGGTGCATCCAATTTTTGTCAGAACAATCTCAACTCTTTAGAAGTTTTTATGTAGGTAAAATTATGATGTCATGCCATGTTAAAACCTTTTCAGAGTTCATTTGTACTGCTTTTCAAATTCAGGGTCATCTAGCTCAAAATAAATCATTAAATGCATGAAAAATATCAAATGAAGTCAGAAAGGGTTGAAAATTGATGATGTGCCTTTGAATGGTTCATATTGAACACAAAAAATTATGGAGTTAAAATAAGTTATTAAAAATGAAATCCCTTTGTAAAAGATAAGTTTTCGGCCGAAACCATCATACTTTGAGTTTGTCCAATTTGTACACGAAGTGCATCCTGTTTTTGCCGAAACCGTCTCAACTCTTTTGAAGTTGCTATGTGGGTGAAATTATGATGTCATGCCAAGTTACAACCTTTTTAGAGTTCATTTGTACTGCTTTTTAAATTCAGGGTCATCTAGCTCAAAATAAATCATTAAATGCATGAAAAATATCAAATGAAGTCAGAAAGGGTTGAAAATTGATGATGTGCCTTTGAATGGTTCATATTGAACACAAAAAATTATGGAGTTAAAATAAGTTATTAAAAATGAAATCCCTTTGTAAAAGATAAGTTTTCGGCCGAAACCATCATACTTTGAGTTTGTCCAATTTGTACACGGAGTGCATCCAGTTTTTGCCGTAACCTTCTCAACTCTTTTGAAGTTGCTATGTGGGTGAAATTATGATGTCATGCCAAGTTACAACCTTTTTAGAGTTCATTTGTACTGCTTTTTAAATTCAGGATCATCTAGCTCAAAATAAATCATTAAATGCATGAAAAATATCATATGAAGTAAGAAAGGGTTGAAAATTGTTGATGTGCCTTTGAATGGTGCATAATGAACACACAAAAACTATGTAGTTAAAAGAAGTAGTAATAAATGAAATCCCTTTGTTGTGGATGAGTTTTCGTCCGAAACACTCATACTTCTGATGAGATTGTCCAATTTGTACACGAAGTGCATCCTGTTTTTGTCATAACCCTTTCAACTCTTTATAAGTTGCTATGTTGGTGAAAATATGATGTCATTGCAATTTACAACCTTTTTAGAGTTCATTTGTAGTGCTTTTCAAATTCAGGGTCATTTAGCTCAAAATAAATCATTAAATGCATGAAAAATATCAAATGAAGTCAGAAAGGGTTGAAAATCGGTGATGTGCCTTTGAATGGTGCATATTGAACACACAAAAAGTATGTAGTTAAAATAACTTATTAAAAATGAAATGACTTTGTATTGATGAGTTTTCGTCCCAAACCCTCAAACTTCTTATGAGATTGTCCAATTTGTACACGAAGTGCATCCAATTTTTGTCGTAACCCTCTCAACTCTTTAGAAGTTTCTATGTAGGTAAAATTATGATGTCATGCCATGTTAAAACCTTTTCAGAGTTCATTTGTACTGCTTTTCAAATTCAGGGTCAGCTAGCTCAAAATAAATCATTAAATGCATGAAAAATATCAAATGAAGTCAGAAAGGGTTGAAAATTGATGATGTGCCTTTGAATGGTGCATATTGAACACAAAAAAGTATGGAGTTAAAATAAGTTATTAAAAATGAAATCCCTTTGTACTAGATGAGTTTTCGTCCGAAACCCTCATACTTATGAGTTTGTCCAATTTCTACACGAAGTGCATCTAGTTTTTGCCGTAACCCTCTCAACTCTTTAGAAGTTGCTATGTGGGTGAAATTATGATGTCATGCCAAGTTACAACCTCTTTAGAGTTCATTTGTACTGCCTTTCAAATTCAGGGTCATTTAGCTCAAAATAAATCATTAAATGCATGAAAAATATCAAATGAAGTAAGAAAGGGTTGAAAATTGTTGATATGCCTTTGAATGGTTCATAATGAACACACAAAAACTATGGAGTTAAAAAAGTTATAATAAATGAAATCCCATTGTAGTGGATGAGTTTTCGTCCGAAACACTCATACTTCTGATGAGATTGTCCAATTTGTACACGAAGTGAATCCAGTTTTTGTCATAACCCTCTCAACTCTTTATAAGTTTCTATGTTGGTGAAAATATGATGTCATGCCACTTTTCAACCTTTTTAGAGTTCATTTGTAGTGCTTTACAAATTCAGGGTCATTTAGCTCAAAATAACTCATTAAATGCATGAAAAATATCAAATGAAGTCAGAAAGGGTTGAAAATTGGTGATGTGCCTTTGAATGGTGCATATTGAACACACAAAAAGTATGGAGTTAAAATAAGTTATTAAAAATGAAATCCCTTTGTAATAGACGAGTTTTCGTCCGAAACCCTCATACTTATGAGTTTGTCCAATTTGTACACGAGGTGCATCCAGTTTTTGTCGTAAGCCTCTCAACTCTTTGGAAGTTTCTATGTGGGTGAAATTATGATGTCATGCCAAGTGACAACCTCCTTAGAGTTCATTTGTACTGTCTTTTAAATTCAGGGTCATTTAGCTTAAAATAAGTCATTAAATGCATGAAAAATATCAAATGAAGTCAGAAAGGGTTGAAAATTGTTGATGTGGCTTTGAATGGTGCATATTGAACACAAAAAAGTATGGAGTTAAAATAAGTTATTAAAAATGAAATCCCTTTGTAATAGACGAGTTTTCGTCCGAAACCCTCATACTTATGAGTTTGTCCAATTTGTACACGAAGTGCATCTAGTTTTTTCCGTAACCCTCTCAACTCTCTAGAAGTTTCTATGTGGGTGAAATTATGATGTCATGCCAAGTTACAACCTCTTTAAAGTTCATTTGTACTGCCTTTCAAATTCAGGGTCATTTAGCTCAAAATAAATCATTAAATGCATGAAAAATATCAAATGAAGTAAGAAAGGGTTGAAAATTGTTGATGTGCCTTTGAATGGTGCATAATGAACACACAAAAACTATGGAGTTAAAAAAAGTTATAATAAATGAAATCCCTTTGTAGTGGATGAGTTTTCGTCCGAAACACTCATACTTCTGATGAGATTGTCCAATTTGTACACGAAGTGCATCCAATTTGTGTCGTAACCCTCTAAACTCTTTAGAAGTTTCTATGTAGGTAAAATTATGATGTCATGCCATGTTAAAACCTTTTCAGAGTTCATTTGTACTGCTTTTCAAATTCAGGGTCAGCTAGCTCAAAATAAATCATTAAATGCATGAAAAATATCAAATGAAGTCAGAAAGGGTTGAAAATTGATGATGTGCCTTTGAATGGTGCATATTTAACACAAAAAAGTATGGAGTTAAAATAAGTTATTAAAAATGAAATCCCTTTGTAATAGATGAGTTTTCGTCCGAAACCCTCATACTTATGAGTTTGTCCAATTTCTACACGAAGTGCATCTAGTTTTTGCCGTAACCCTCTCAACTCTTTAGAAGTTGCTATGTGGGTGAAATTATGATGTCATGCCAAGTTACAACCTCTTTAGAGTTCATTTGTACTGCCTTTCAAATTCAGGGTTATTTAGCTCAAAATAAGTCATTAAATGCATGAAAAATATCAAATGAAGTAAGAAAGGGTTGAAAATTATTGATGTGCCTTTGAATGGTTCATACTGAACACACAAAAACTATGGAGTTAAAAAAGTTATAATAAATGAAATCCCTTTGTAGTGGATGAGTTTTCGTCCGGAACACTCATACTTCTTATGAGATTGTCGAATTTGTACACTAAGTGAATCCAGTTTTTGTCATAACCCTCTCAACTCTTTATAAGTTTCTATGTTGGTGAAAATATGATGTAATGCCACTTTTCAACCTTTTTAGAGTTCATTTGTAGTGCTTTTCAAATTCAGGGTCATTTAGCTCAAAATAAATCATTAAATGCATGAAAAATATCAAATGAAGTCAGAAAGGGTTGAAAATTGGTGATGTGCCTTTGAATGGTGCATATTGAACACACAAAAAGTATGGAGTTAAAATAAGTTATTAAAAATGAAATCCCTTTGTAATAGATGAGTTTTCGTCCGAAACCCTCATACTTATGATTTTGTCCAATTTGTACACGAAGTGCATCTAGTTTTTTTCGTAACCCTCTCAACTCTCTAGAAGTTTCTATGTGGGTGAAATTATGATGTCATGCCAAGTTACAACCTCTTTAAAGTTCATTTGTACTGCCTTTCAAATTCAGGGTCATTTAGCTCAAAATCAATCATTAAATGCATGAAAAATATCAAATGAAGTCAGAAAGGGTTGAAAATTGTTGATGTGCCTTTGAATGGTGCATAATGAACACACAAAAACTATGGAGTTAAAAAAAGTTATAATAAATGAAATCCCTTTGTAGTGGATGAGTTTTCTTCCGAAACACTCATACTTCTGATGAGATTGTCCAATTTGTACACGAAGTGCATCCAGTTTTTGTCATAACCCTTTCAACTCTTTATAAGTTGCTATGTTGGTGAAAATGTGATGTCATTGCAATTTACAACCTTTTTAGAGTTCATTTGTAGTGCTTTTCAAATTCAGGGTCATTTAGCTGAAAATAAATCATTAAATGCATGAAAAATATCAAATGAAGTCAGAAAGGGTTGAAAATTAATGATGTGCCTTTGAATGGTGCATATTGAACACAGAAAAAGTATGGAGTTAAAACAACTTATTAAAAATGAAATGCCTTTGTAATGATGAGTTTTCATCCCAAACCCTCAAACTTCTTATGAGATTGTCCAATTTGTACACGAAGTGCATCCAATTTTTGTCGTAACCCTCTCAACTCTATAGAAGTTTCTATGTAGGTAAAATTATGATGTCATGCCATGTTAAAACCTTTTCAGAGTTCATTTGTACTGCTTTTCAAATTCAGGGTCAGCTAGCTCAAAATAAATCATTAAATGCATGAAAATATCAAATGAAGTTAGAAAGGGTTGAAAATTGATGATGTGCCTTTGAATGGTGCATATTGAACACAAAAAAGTATGGAGTTAAAATAAGTTATTAAAAATGAAATCCCTTTGTAATAGATGAGTTTTCGTCCGAAACCCTCATACTTATGAGTTTGTCCAATTTCTACACGAAGTGCATCTAGTTTTTGTCGTAACCCTCTCAACTCTTTAGAAGTTGCTATGTGGGTGAAATTATGATGTCATGCCAAGTTACAACCTCTTTAGAGTTCATTTGTACTGCCTTTCAAATTCAGGGTCATTTAGCTCAAAATAAATCATTAAATGCATGAAAAATATCAAATGAAGTAAGAAAGGGTTGAAAATTGTTGATGTGCCTTTGAATGGTTCATAATGAACACACAAAAACTATGGAGTTAAAAAAGTTATAATAAATGAAATCCCTTTGTAGTGGATGAGTTTTTGTCCGAAACACTCATACTTCTGATGAGATTGTCCAATTTGTACACGAAGTGAATCCAGTTTTTGTCATAACCCTCTCAACTCTTTATAAGTTGCTATGTTGGTGAAAATATGATGTCATGCCACTTTTCAACCTTTTTAGAGTTCATTTGTAGTGCTTTTCAAATTCAGGGTCATTTAGCTGAAAATAAATCATTAAATGCATGAAAAATATCAAATGAAGTCAGAAAGGGTTGAAAATTGATGATGTGCCTTTGAATGGTGCATATTGAACACACAAAAAGTATGGAGTTAAAATAACTTATTAAAAATGAAATGCCTTTGTAATTGATGAGTTTTTGTCCCAAACCCTCAAACTTCTTATGAGATTGTGCAATTTGTACACGAGGTGCATCCAATTTTTGTCGGAACCCTCTCAACTCTTTAGAAGTTTCTATGTAGGTAAAATTATGATGTCATGCCAAGTTACAACCTCCTTAGAGTTCATTTGTACTGCCTTTTAAATTCAGGGATATTTAGCTCAAAATAAATCATTAAATGCATGAAAAATATCAAATGAAGTCAGAAAGGGTTGAAAATTGTTGATGTGCCTTTGAATGGTGCATAATGAAAACACAAAAAGTATGGAGTTAAAATAAGTTATTAAAAATGAAATCCCTTTGTAATAGATGAGTTTTCATCTGAAACCCTCATACTTCGAAAGAGATTGTCCAATTTATACACGAAGTGCATCCAGTTTTTGCCGTAAGCCTCTCAACTCTTTGGAAGTTGCTATGTGGGTGAAATTATGATGTCATGCCAAGAACCTCCTTAGAGTTCATTTGTAGAGCTTTTCAAATTTAGGGTCATTTAGCTCAAAATAAATCATTAAATGCATGAAAAATATCAAATGAAGTCAGAAAGGGTTGAAAATTGGTGATGTGCCTTTGAATGGTGCATATTGAACACACAAAAAGTATGGAGTTAAAATAACTTATTAAAAGTGAAATGCCTTTGTAATGATGAGTTTTCGTCCCAAACTCTCAAACTTCTTATGAGATTGTCCAATTTGTACACGAAGTGCATCCAATTTTTGTCGTAACCCTCTCAACTCTTTAGAAGTTTCTATGTAGGTAAAATTATGATGTCATGCCATGTTAAAACCTTTTCAGAGTTCATTTGTACTGCTTTTCAAATTCAGGGTCAGCTAGCTCAAAATATATCATTAAATGCATGAAAAATATCAAATGAAGTCATAAAGGGTTCAAAATTGATGATGTGCCTTTGAATGGTAATATTGAACACAAAAAATTATGGAGTTAAAATAAGTTATTAAAAATGAAATCCCTTGGTAAAAGATGAGTTTTCGTCCGAAACCCTCATCCTTTGAGTTTGTCCAATTTGTACACGAAGTGCAACTAGTTTTTGCCGTAACCCTCTCAACTCTTTTGAAGTTGCTATGTGGGTGAAATTATGATGTCATGCCAAGTTACAAACTTTTTAGAGTTCGTTTGTACTGCTTTTTAAATTCAGGGTCATCTAGCTCAAAATAAATCATTAAATGCATGAAAAATATCAAATGAAGTCAGAAAGGGTTGAAACTTGATAATGTGCCTTTGAATGGTGCATATTGAACAAACAAAAAGTATGGAGTTAAAATAAGTTATTAAAAATGAAATCCCTTTGTAGTGGATGAGTTTTCGTCCGAATCACTCATACTTCTGATGGGATTGTCCAATTTGTACACGAAGTGAATCCAGTTTTTGTCATAACCCTCTCAACTCTTTAGAAGTTGCTTTGTTGGTGAAAATATGATGTCATGCCAATTTACAACCGTTTTAGAGTTGATTTGTAGTGCTCTTCAAATTCAGGGTCATTTACCCCAAAATAAATCATTAAATGCATGAAAAATATCAAATGAAGTCAGAAAGGGTTGAAAATTGATGATGTTCCTTTGAATGGTGCATATTGAACACACAAAAAGTATGGAGTTAAAATAACTTATTAAAAATGAAATGCCTTTGTAATTGATGAGTTTTCGTCCCAAACCATCAAACTTCTTATGAGATTGTCCAATTTGTACACGAAGTGCATCCAATTTTTGTTGTAACCCTCTCAACTCTTTAGAAGTTTCTATGTAGGTAAAATTATGATGTCATGCCATGTTAAAACCTTTTCAGAGTTCATTTGTACTGCTTTTCAAATTCAGGGTCATCTACCTAAAAATAAATCAATAAATGCATGAAAAATGTCAAATGAAGTCAGAAAGGGTTGAAAATTGATGATGTGCCTTTGAATGGTGCATCTCGAACACAAAAAAGTATGGAGTTAAAATAAGTTATTAAAAATGAAATCCCTTTGTAAAAGATGAGTTTTCGTCCGAAACCCTCATACGTTGAGTTTGTCCAATTTGTACACGAAGTGCATCCAGTTTTTGCCGTAACCCTCTCAACTCTTTTGAAGTTGCTATGTGGGTGAAATTATGATGTCATGCCAAGTTACAACCTTTTTAGAGTTCATTTGTACTGCTTTTTAAATTCAGGGTCATCTAGCTCAAAATAAATCATTAAATGCATGAAAAATATCAAATGAAGTCAGAAAGGGTTGGAAATTGATGATGTGCCTTTGAATGGTGCATATTGAACACACAAAAAGTATGGAGTTAAAATAAGTTATTAAAAATGAAATCCCTTTGTAATAGATGAGTTTTCATCCGAAACCCTCATACTTCGAAAGAGATTGTCCAATTTATACACGAAGTGCATCCAGTTTTTGCCGTAACCCTCTCAACTCTTTAGAAGTTGCTATGTGGTTAAAATCATGATGTCATGCCAAGTTACAACCTATTTAGAGTTCATTTGTACTGCTTTTCAAATTCAGGGTCATTTAGCTCAAAATAAATCATTAAATGCATGAAAAATATCAAATGAAGTCAGAAAGGGTTGAAAATTAATGATGTGCCTTTGAATGGTGCATATTAAACACACAAAAAGTATGGAGTTAAAATAAGTTATTAAAAATGAAATCCCTTTGTAATAGATGAGTTTTCATCTGAAACCCTCATACTTCGAAAGAGATTGTCCAATTTATACACGAAGTGCATCCAGTTTTTGCCGTAAGCCTCTCAACTCTTTGGAAGTTGCTATGTGGGTGAAATTATGATGTCATGCCAAGTTACAACATCCTTAGAGTTCATTTGTAGTGCTTTTCAAATTCAGGGTCATTTAGCTGAAAATAAATCATTAAATGCATAAAAAATATCAAATGAAGTCAGAAAGGGTTGAAAATTGATGATGTGCCTTTGAATGGTGCATATTGAACACACAAAAAGTATGGAGTTAAAATAACTTATCAAAAATGAAATCCCTTTGTAATTGATGAATTTTCGTCCCAAACCCTCAAACTTCTTATGAGATTGTCCAATTTGTACACGAAGTTCATCCAATTTTTGTCGTAACCCTCTCAACTCTTTAGAAGTTTCTATGTAGGTAAAATTATGATGTCATGCCATGTTAAAACCTTTTCAGAGTTCATTTGTACTGCTTTTCAAATTCAGGATCATCTAGCTCAAAATAAATCATTAAATGCATGAAAAATATCAAATGAAGTCTGAAAGGTTGAAAATTGATGATGTGCCTTTGAATGGTGCATATTGAACACAAAAAAGTATGGAGTTAAAATAAGTTATTAAAAATGAAATCCCTTTGTAATAGACGAGTTTTCGTCCGAAACCCTCATACTTATGAGTTTGTCCAATTTGTACACGAAGTGTATCTAGTTTTTGCCGTAACCCTCTCAACTCTCTAGAAGTTTCTATGTGGGTGAAATTATGATGTCATGCCAAGTCACAACCTCTTTAAAGTTCATTTGTACTGCCTTTCTAATTTAGGGTCATTTAGCTAAAAATAAATCATTAAATGCATGAAAAATATCAAATGAAGTAAGAAAGGGTTGAAAATTGTTGATATGCCTTTGAATGGTGCATATTGAACACACAAAAAGTATGGAGTTAAAATAACTTATTAAAAATGAAATGCCTTTGTAATGATGAGTTTTCGTCCCAAACCCTCAAACTTCTTATGAGATTGTCCAATTTGTACACGAAGTGCATCCAATTTTTGTCGTAACCCTCTCAACTCTTTAGAAGTTTCTATGTAGGTAAAATTATGATGTCAAGCCATCTTAAAACCTTTTCAGAGTTCATTTGTACTGCTTTTCGAATTCAGGGTCAGCTAGCTCAAAATATATCATTAAATGCATGAAAAATATCAAATGAAGTCATAAAGGGTTGAAAATTGATGATGTGCCTTTCAATGGTGCATATTGAACACAAAAAATTATGGAGTTAAAATAAGTTATTAAAAATGAAATCCCTTTGTAAAAGATGAGTTTTCGTCTGAAACCCTCATCCTTTGAGTTTGTCCAATTTGTACACGAAGTGCAACTAGTTTTTGCCGTAACCCTCTCAACTCTTTTGAAGTTGCTATGTGGGTGAAATTATGATGTCATGCCAAGTTACAAACTTTTTAGAGTTCGTTTGTACTGCTTTTTAAATTCAGGGTCATCTAGCTCAAAATAAAACATTAAATGCATGAAAAATATCAAATGAAGTCAGAAAGGGTTGAAAATTGATGATGTGCCTTTGAATGGTGCATATTGAACAAACAAAAAGTATGGAGTTAAAATAAGTTATTAAAAATGAAATCCCTTTGTAGTAGATGAGTTTTCGTCCGAAACCCTCATACTTCGAAAGAGATTGTCCAATTTGTACACGAAGTGAATCCAGTTTTTGTCATAACCCTCTCAACTCTTTATAAGTTGCTATGTTGGTGAAAATATGATGTCATGCCACTTTTCAACCTTTTTAGAGTTCATTTGTAGTGCTTTTCAAATTCAGGGTCACTTAGCTGAAAATAAATCATTAAATGCATGAAAAATATCAAATGAAGTCAGAAAGGGTTGAAAATTGATGATGTGCCTTTGAATGGTGCATATTGAACACACAAAAAGTATGGAGTTAAAATAACTTATTAAAAATGAAATGCCTTTGTAATGATGAGTTTTCGTCCCAAACCCTCAAACTTCTTATGAGATTGTCCAATTTGTACACGAAGTGCATCCAATTTTTGTCGTAACCCTCTCAACTCTTTAGAAGTTTCTATGTAGGTAAAATTATGATGTCAAGCCATGTTAAAACCTTTTCAGAGTTCATTTGTACTGCTTTTCAAATTCAGGGTCAGCTAGCTCAAAATATATCATTAAATGCATGAAAAATATCAAATGAAGTCATAAAGGGTTGAAAATTGATGATGTGCCTTTGAATGGTGCATATTGAACACAAAAAATTATGGATTTAAAATAAGTTATTAAAAATGAAATCCCTTTGTAAAAGATGAGTTTTCGTCCGAAACCCTCATCCTTTGAGTTTGTCCAATTTGTACACGAAGTGCAACTAGTTTTTGCCGTAACCCTCTCAACTCTTTTGAAGTTGCTATGTGGGTGAAATTATGATGTCATGCCAAGTTACAAACTTTTTAGAGTTCGTTTGTACTGCTTTTTAAATTCAGGGTCATCTAGCTCAAAATAAAACATTAAATGCATGAAAAATATCAAATGAAGTCAGAAAGGGTTGAAAATTGATGATGTGCCTTTGAATGGTGCATATTGAACAAACAAAAAGTATGGAGTTAAAATAAGTTATTAAAAATGAAATCCCTTTGTAGTAGATGAGTTTTCGTCCGAAACCCTCATACTTCGAAAGAGATTGTCCAATTTATACACGAAATGCATCCAGTTTTTGCCGTAACCCTCTCAACTGTTTAGAAGTTGCTATGTGGGTGAAATTATTATGTCATGCCAAGTTACAACCTTTTTAGAGTTCATTTGTACTGCTTTTCAAATTCAAGGTCATCTAGCTCAAAATAAATCATTAAATGCATGAAAAATATGAAATGAAGTCAGAAAGGGTTGAAAATGGATGATGTGACTTTGAATGGTGCATATTGAACACACAAAAAGTATGGATTTAAAATAAATTATTAAAAATGAAATGCCTTTGTAATTGATGAGTTTTCGTCCCAAACCCTCAAACTTCTTATGAGATTGTCCAATTTGTACACGAAGTGCATCCAATTTTTCTCGTAACCCTCTCAACTCTTTAGAAGTTTCTACGTAGGTAAAATTATGATGTCATGCCATGTTAAAACCTTTTCAGTGTTCATTTGTAGTGCTTTTCAAATTCAGGGTCATCTAGCTAAAAATAAATCATTAAATGCATGAAAAATATCAAATGAAGTCAGAAAGGGTTGAAAATTGATGATGTGCCTTTGAATGGTGCATATTGAACACAAAAAAGTATGGAGTTAAAATAAGTTATTAAAAATGAAATCCCTTTGTAATAGATGAGTTTTCGTCTTAAACCCTCATACTTATGAGTTTGTCCAATTTGGACACGAAGTGCATCCAGTTTTTGCCGTAACCCTCTCAACTCTTTTCAAGTTGCTATGTGGGTGAAATTATCATGTCATGCCAAGTTACAACCTTTTTAGAGTTCATTTGTACTGCTTTTTAAATTCAGGGTCATGTAGCTCAAAATAAATCATTAAATGCATGAAAAATATCAAATGAAGTCAGAAAGGGTTGAAAATTGATGATGTGCCTTTCAATAGTGCATATTAAACAAACAAAAAGTATGGAGTTAAAATAAGTTATTAAAAATGAAATCCCTTTGTAATAGATGAGTTTTCGTCCGAAACCCTCATACTTCGAAAGAGATTGTCCAATTTATACACGAAATGCATCCAGTTTTTGCCGTAACCCTGTCAACTGTTTAGATGTTGCCATGTGGGCGAAATTATTATGTCATGCCAATTTACAACCTTTTTAGAGTTCATTTGTACTGCTTTTCAAATTCAGGGTCATCTAGCTCAAAATAAATCATTAAATGCATGAAAAATATCAAATGAAGTCAGAAAGGGTTGAAAATTGATGATGTGCCTTTGAATGGTGCATATTGAACACACAAAAAGTATGGACTTAAAATAACTTATTAAAAATGAAATGCCTTTGTAATTGATGAGTTTTCGTCCCAAACCCTCAAACTTCTTATGAGATTGTCCAATTTGTACACGAAGTGCATCCAATTTTTGTCGTAACCCTCTCAACTCTTTAGAAGTTTCTATGTAGGTAAAATTATTATGTCATGCCAAGTTACAACCTTTTTAGAGTTCATTTGTACTGCTTTTCAAATTCAGGGTCATCTAGCTCAAAATAAATCTTTAAATGCATGAAAAATAGCAAATGAAGTCAGAAAGGGTTGAAAATTGATGATGTGCCTTTGAATGGTCCATATTGAACACACAAAAAGTATGGACTTAAAATAACTTATTAAAAATGAAATGCCTTTGTAATTGATGAGTTTTCGTCCCAAACCATCAAACTTCTTATGAGATTGTCCAATTTGTACACGAAGTGCATCCAATTCTGTCGTAACCCTCTCAACTCTTTAGAAGTTTCTATGTAGGTAAAATTATGATGTCATGCCATGTTAAAACCTTTTCAGAGTTCAGTTGTACTGCTTTTCAAATTCAGGGTCAGCTAGCTCAAAATAAATCATTAAATGCATGAAAAATATCAAATGAAGTCATAAAGGGTTGAAAATTGATGATGTGCCTTTCAATGGTGCATATTGAACACAAAAAATTATGGAGTTAAAATAAGTTAGTAAAAATGAAATCCCTTTGTAAAAGATGAGTTTTCGTCCGAAACCCTCATCCTTTGAGTTTGTCCAATTTGTACACGAAGTGCAACTAGTTTTTGCCGTAACCCTCTCAACTCTTTTGAAGTTGCTATGTGGGTGAAATTATAATGTCATGCCAAGTTACAAACTTTTTAGAGTTCGTTTGTACTGCTTTTTAAATTCAGGGTCATCTAGCTCAAAATAAATCATTAAATGCATGAAAAATATCAAATGAAGTCAGAAAGGGTTGAAAATTGATGATGTGCCTTTGAATGGTGCATATTGAACAAACAAAAAGTATGGAGTTAAAATAAGTTATTAAAAATGAAATCCCTTTGTAGTAGATGAGTTTTCGTCCGAAACCCTCATACTTCGAAAGAGATTGTCCAATTTATACACGAAATGCATCCAGTTTTTGCCGTAACCCTCTCAACTGTTTAGAAGTTGCTATGTGGGTGAAATTATTATGTCATGCCAAGTTACAACCTTTTTAGAGTTCATTTGTACTGCTTTTCAAATTCAGGGTCATCTAGCTCAAAATAAATCATTAAATGCATGAAAAGTATCAAATGAAGTCACAAAGGGTTGAAAATTGATGATGTGCCTTTGAATAGTGCATATTGAACACACAAAAAGTATGGAGTTAAAATAAGTTATTAAAAATGAAATCCGTTTGTAATAGATGAGTTTTCATCCGAAACCCTCATACTTCGAAAGAGATTGTCCAATTTATACACGAAGTGCATCCAGTTTTTGCCGTAACCCTCTCAACGCTTTAGAAGTTGCTATGTGGGTGAAATTATGATGTCATGCCAAGTTACATGCGTTTTAGAGTTCATTTGTACTGCTTTTCAAATTCAGGGTCATTTAGCTCAAAATAAATCATTAAATGCATCGAAAATATCAAATGAAGTCAGAAAGGGTTGAAAATGGATGATGTGCCTTTGAATGGTGCATATTGAACACACAAAAAGTATGGATTTAAAATAAATTATTAAAAATGAAATGCCTTTGTAATTGATGAGTTTTCGTCCCAAACCCTCAAACTTCTTATGAGATTGTCCAATTTGTACACGAAGTGCATCCAATTTTTCTCGTAACCCTCTCAACTCTTTAGAAGTTTCTACGTAGGTAAAATTATGATGTCATGCCATGTTAAAACCTTTTCAGTGTTCATTTGTAGTGCTTTTCAAATTCAGGGTCATCTAGCTAAAAATAAATCATTAAATGCATGAAAAATATCAAATGAAGTCAGAAAGGGTTGAAAATTGATGATGTGCCTTTGAATGGTGCATATTGAACACAAAAAAGTATGGAGTTAAAATAAGTTATTAAAAATGAAATCCCTTTGTAATAGATGAGTTTTCGTCTGAAACCCTCATACTTATGAGTTTGTCCAATTTGGACACGAAGTGCATCCAGTTTTTGCCGTCACCCTCTCAACTCTTTTGAAGTTGCTATGTGGGTGAAATTATCATGTCATGCCAAGTTACAACCTTTTTAGAGTTCATTTGTACTGCTTTTTAAATTCAGGGTCATCTAGCTCAAAATAAATCATTAAATGCATGAAAAATATCAAATGAAGTTAGAAAGGGTTGAAAATTGATGATGTGCCTTTCAATAGTGCATATTAAACAAACAAAAAGTATGGAGTTAAAATAAGTTATTAAAAATGAAATCCCTTTGTAATAGATGAGTTTTCGTCCGAAACCCTCATACTTCGAAAGAGATTGTCCAATTTATACACGAAATGCATCCAGTTTTTGCCGTAACCCTGTCAACTGTTTAGATGTTGCTATGTGGGCGAAATTATTATGTCATGCCAAGTTACAACCTTTTTAGAGTTCATTTGTACTGCTTTTCAAATTCAGGGTCATCTAGCTCAAAATAAATCATTAAATGCATGAAAAATATCAAATGAAGTCAGAAAGGGTTGAAAATTGATGATGTGCCTTTGAATGGTGCATATTGAACACACAAAAAGTATGGACTTAAAATAACTTATTAAAAATGAAATGCCTTTGTAATTGATGAGTTTTCGTCCCAAACCCGCAAACTTCTTATGAGATTGTCCAATTTGTACACGAAGTGCATCCAATTTTTGTCGTAACCCTCTCAACTCTTTAGAAGTTTCTATGTAGGTAAAATTATGATGTCATGCCATGTTAAAACCTTTTCAGAGTTCATTTGTACTGCTTTTCAAATTCAGGGTCAGCTAGCTCAAAATAAATCATTAAATGCACGAAAAATATCAAATGAAGTCATAAAGGGTTGAAAATTGATGATTTGCCTTTGAATGGTGCATATTGAACACAAAAAATTATGGAGTTAAAATAAGTTATTAAAAATGAGATCCCTTTGTAAAAGATGAGTTTTCGTCCGAAACCCTCATCCTTTGAGTTTGTCCAATTTGTACACGAAGTGCAACTAGTTTTTGCCGTAACCCTCTCAACTCTTTTGAATTTGCTATGTGGGTGAAATTATGATGTCACGCCAAGTTACAAACTTTTTAGAGTTCGTTTGTACTGCTTTTTAAATTCAGGGTCATCTAGCTCAAAATAAATCATTAAATGCATGAAAAATATCAAATGAAGTCAGAAAAGGGTTGAAAATTGATGATGTGCCTTTGAATGGTGCATATTGAACAAACAAAAAGTATGGAGTTAAAATAAGTTATTAAAAATGAAATCCCTTTGTAATAGATGAGTTTTCATCTGAAACCCTCATACTTCGAAAGAGATTGTCCAATTTATACACGAAGTGCATCCAGTTTTTGCCGTAAGCCTCTCAACTCTTTGGAAGTTGCTATGTGGGTGAAATTATGATGTCATGCCAAGTTACAACCTCCTTAGAGTTCATTTGTAGTGCTTTTCAAATTGAGGGTCATTTAGCTGAAAATAAATCATTAAATGCGTGAAAAATATCAAATGAAGTCAGAAAGGGTTGAAAATGGATGATGTGCCTTTGAATGGTGCATATTGAACACACAAAAAGTATGGAGTTAAAATAACTTATGAAAAATGAAATCCCTTTGTAATTGATGAGTTTTCGTCCCAAACCCTCAAACTTCTTATGAGATTGTCAAATTTGTACACGAAGTGCATCCAATTTTTGTCGTAACCCTCTCAACTCTTTAGAAGTTTCTATGTAGGTAAAATTATGATGTCATGCCATGTTAAAACCTTTTCAGAGTTCATTTGTACTGCTTTTCAAATTCAGGGTCATCTAGCTCAAAATAAATCATTAAATGCATGAAAAATATCAAATGAAGTCTGAAAGGTTGAAAATTGATGATGTGCCTTTGAATGGTGCATATTGAACACAAAAAAGTATGGAGTTAAAATAAGTTATTAAAAATGAAATCCCTTTGTAATAGATGAGTTTTCATCTGAAACCCTCATACTTCGAAAGAGATTGTCCAATTTATACACGAAGTGCATCCAGTTTTTGCCATAAGCCTCTCAACTCTTTGGAAGTTGCTATGTGGGTGAAATTATGATGTCATGCCAAGTTACAACCTCCTTAGAGTTCATTTGTAGTGCTTTTCAAATTCAGGGTCATTTAGATGAAAATAAATCATTAAATGCATGAAAAATATCAAATGAAGTCAGAAAGGGTTGAAAATGGATGATGTGCCTTTGAATGGTGCATATTGAACACACAAAAAGTATGGAGTTAAAATAACTTATGAAAAATGAAATCCCTTTGTAATTGATGAGTTTTCGTCCCAAACCCTCAAACTTCTTATGAGATTGTCCAATTTGTACATGAAGTGCATCCAATTTTTGTCGTAACCCTCTCAACTCTTCAGAAGTTTCTATGTAGGTAAAATTATGATGTCATGCCATGTTAAAACCTTTTCAGAGTTCATTTGTACTGCTTTTCAAATTCAGGTCATCTAGCTCAAAATAAATCATTAAATGCATGAAAAATATCAAATGAAGTCTGAAAGGTTGAAAATTGATGATGTGCCTTTGAATGGTGCATATTGAACACAAAAAAGTATGGAGTTAAAATAAGTTATTAAAAATGAAATCCCTTTGTAATAGACGAGTTTTCGTCCGAAACCCTCATACTTATGAGTTTGTCCAATTTGTACACGAAGTGCATCTAGTTTTTGCCGTAACCCTCTCAACTCTCTAGAAGTTTCTATGTGGGTGAAATTATGATGTCATGCCAAGTTACAACCTCTTTAAAGTTCATTTGTACTTCCTTTCAAATTTAGGGTCATTTAGCTGAAAATAAATCATTAAATGCATTAAAAATATCAAATGAAGTAAGAAAGGGTTGAAAATTGTTGATATGCCTTTGAATGGTGCATAATGAACACACAAAAACTATGGAGTTAAAAAAAGTTATAATAAATGAAATCCCTTTGTAGTGGATGACTTTTCGTCCGAAACCCTCATACTTCTGATGAGATTGTCCAATTTGTACACGAAGTGCATCCAGTTTTTGTCATAACCCTTTCAACTCTTTATAAGTTGGTATGTTGGTGAAAATATGATGTCGTTGCAATTTACAACCTTTTTAGAGTTCATTTGTAGTGCTTTTCAAATTCAGGGTCATTTAGCTCAAAATAAATCATTAAATGCATGAAAAATGTCAAATGAAGTCAGAAACGGTTGAAAATTGGTGATGTGCCTTTGAATGGTGCATATTGAACACACAAAAATTATGGAGTTAAAATAACTTATTAAACATGAAATGCCTTTGTAATGATGAGTTTTCGTCCCAAACCCTCAAACTTCTTATGAGATTGTCCAATTTGTACACGAAGTGCATCCAATTTTTGTCGTAACCCTCTCAACTCTTTGGAAGTTTCTATGTAGGTAAAATTATGATGTCATGCCATGTTAAAACCTTTTCAGAGTTCATTTGTACTGCCTTTCAAATTCAGGGTCAGCTAGCTCAAAATAAATCATTAAATGCATGAAAAATATCAAATGAATTCATAAAGGGTTGAAAATTGATGATGTGCCTTTGAATGGTGCATATTGAACACAAAAAATTATGGAGTTAAAATAAGTTATTAAAAATAAATCCCTTTGTAAAAGATGAGTTTTCGTCCGAAACCCTCATCCTTTGAGTTTGTCCAATTTGTACACGAAGTGCAACTAGTTTTTGCCGTAACCCTCTCAACTCTTTTGAAGTTGCTATGTGGGTGAAATTATGATGTCATGCCAAGTTACAAACTTTTTAGACTTCGTTTGTACTGCTTTTTAAATTCAGGGTCATCTAGCTCAAAATAAATCATTAAATGCATGAAAAATATCAAATGAAGTCAGAAAGGGTTGAAAATTGATGATGTGCCTTTGAATGGTGCATATTGAACAAATAAAAAGTATGGAGTTAAAATAAGTTATTAAAAATGAAATCCCTTTGTAGTAGATGAGTTTTCGTCCGAAACCCTCATACTTCGAAAGAGATTGTCCAATTTATACACGAAATGCATCCAGTTTTTGCTGTAACCCTCTCAACTGTTTAGAAGTTGCTATGTGGGTGAAATTATTATGTCATGCCAAGTTACAACCTTTTTAGAGTTCATTTGTACTGCTTTTCAAATTAAGGGTCAACTAGCTCAAAATAAATCATTAAATGCATGAAAAGTGTCAAATGAAGTCAGAAAGGGTTGAAAATTGATGATGTGCCTTTGAATAGTGCATATTCAACACACAAAAAGTATGGAGTTAAAATAAGTTATTAAAAATCAAATCCGTTTGTAATAGATGAGTTTTCATCCGAAACCCTCATACTTCGAAAGAGATTGTCCAATTTATACACGAAGTGCATCCAGTTTTTGCCGTAACCCTCTCAACGCTTTACAAGTTGCTATGTGGGTGAAATTATGATGTCATGCCAAGTTACATCCGTTTTAGAGTTCATTTGTACTGCTTTTCAAATTCAGGGTCATTTAGCTCAAAATAAATCATTAAATGCATCAAAAATATCAAATGAAGTCAGAAAGGGTTGAAAATTGATGATGAGCCTTTGAATGGTGCATATTGAACACACAAAAAGTATGGATTTAAAATAAATTATTAAAAATGAAATGCCTTTGTAATTGATGAGTTTTCGTCCCAAACCCTCAAACTTCTTATGAGATTGTCCAATTTGTACACGAAGTGCATCCAGTTTTTCTCGTAACCCTCTCAACTCTTTAGAAGTTTCTATGTAGGTTAAATTATGATGTCATGCCATGTTAAAACCTTTTCAGTGTTCATTTGTAGTGCTTTTCAAATTCAGGGTCATCTAGCTAAAAATAAATCATTAAATGCATGAAAAATATCAAATGAAGTCAGAAAGGGTTGAAAATTGATTATGTGCCTTTGAATGGTGCATATTGAACACAAAAAAGTATGGAGTTAAAATAAGTTATTAAAAATGAAATCCCTTTGTAATAGATGAGTTTTCGTCTGAAACCCTCATACTTATGAGTTTGTCCAATTTGGACACGAAGTGCATCCAGTTTTTGCCGTAACCCTCTCAACTCTTTTGAAGTTGCTATGTGGGTGAAATTATCATGTCATGCCAAGTTACAACCTTTTTAGAGTTCATTTGTACTGCTTTTTAAATTCAGGGTCATCTAGCTCAAAATAAATCATTAAATGCATGAAAAATATCAAATGAAGTGAGAAAGGGTTGAAAATTGATGATGTGCCTTTCAATAGTGCATATTAAACAAACAAAAAGTATGGAGTTAAAATAAGCTATTAAAAATGAAATCCCTTTGTAATAGATGAGTTTTCGTCCGAAACCCTCATACTTCGAAAGAGATTGTCCAATTTATACACGAAATGCATCCAGTTTTTGCCGTAACCCTGTCAACTGTTTAGATGTTGCTATGTGGGCGAAATTATTATGTCATGCCAAGTTACAACCTTTTTAGAGTTCATTTGTACTGCTTTTCAAATTCAGGGTCATCTATCTCAAAATAAATCATTAAATGCATGAAAAGTATCAAATGAAGTTAGAAAGGGTCGAAAATTGATGATGTGCCTTTGAATGGTGCGTAATGAACACACAAAAAGTATGGATAGAAAATAAGTTATTAAAAATGAAATCCCTTTGTAATAGATGAGTTTTCGTCCGAAACCCTCATACTTCTTATGAGATTGTCCAATTTGTACACGAACTGCATCCAGTTTTTGCCGTAACCCTCTCAACTCTTTGGAAGTTGCTATGTGGGTGAAATTATGATGTGATGCCAAGTTACAACCTCTTTAGAGTTCATTTGTACTGCCTTTCAAATTCTGGGTCATCTAGCTCAAAATAAACCATTGAATACATGAAAAATATCAAATGAAGTGAGAAAGGGTTGAAAATTGATGTTATGCCTTTGAATGGTGCGTAATGAACACACAAAAAGTATGGATATAAAATAAGTTATTAAAAATGAAATCCCTTTGTAATAGATGAGTTTTCGTCCGAAACCCTCATACTTCTTATGAGATTGTCCAGTTTGTACACCAAGTGCATCTAGTTTATGCCGTAACCCTCTCAACTCTTTAGAAGTTGCTATGTGGGTGAAATTATGATGTCATGCAAATTTACAACCTCTTTAGAGATCATTTGTACTACCTTTCAAATTTAGGGTCATTTAGCTCAAAATAAATCATTAAATGAATGAAAAATATCAAATGAAGTCGGAAAGAGCTGCAAATTAATGATGTGCCCTTGAATTGTGGATATTAAACACACAAAAAGTATGGATTTATAATAAGTTATTAGAAATGAAATCCCTTTGCAATAGATGAGTTTTCGTGCGAAACCCTCATACTTCTGATGAGATTGTCCAATTTGTACACGAAGTGAATCCAGTTTTTGCCGTAAACCTCTCAACACTTTAGAAGTTGCTATGTGGGTTAAATTAGGATGTCATGCCAAGTTACAACCTTTTTAGAGTTCATTTGTACTGCTTTTCAAATTTAGGGTCATTTAGCTAAAAATAAATCATGAAATGCATGAAAAATATCAAATGAAGTCAGAAAGGGTTGAAAATTAATGATGTGCCTTTGAATTGTGGATATTAAACACACGAAAAGTATGGAGTTAAAATAAGTTATTAAAAATGAAATCCCTTTGTAATAGATGAGTTTTCGTCCGAAACCCTCATACTTTCTTATGAGATTGTCCAATTTGTACACGAAGTGCATCCAGTTATTGCCGTAACCCTCTCAACTCTCTGGAAGTTGATATGTGGTTGAAATTATGATGTCATGCCAAGTTACAACCTCTTTAGAGATCATTTGTACTGCCTTTGAAATTCAGGGTCATTTAGCTCAAAATAAATCATTAAATGCATGAAAAATATCAAATGAAGTCATAAAGGGTTGAAATTTGTTGATGTGCCTTTGAATGGTGCATAATGAACACACAAAAATTATGGAGTTAAAAAAAGTTATAATAAATGAAATCCCTATGTACTGGATGAGTTTTCGTCCGAAACACTCATACTTCTGATGAGATTGTCCAATTTGTACACGAAGTGAATCCAGTTTTTGTCGTAAGCCTCTCAACTCTTTTGAAGTTTCTATGTGGGTGAAATTATGATGTCATGCCAAGTTACAACCTTTTTAGAGTTCATTTGTACTGCTTTTTAAATTCATGGTCATCTAGCTCAAAATAAATCATTAAATGCATGAAAAATATGAAATGACGTCAGAAAGGGTTGAAAATTGATGTTGTGCCTCTGAATGGTGCATATTAAACAAACAAAAAGTATGGAGTTAAAATAAGTTATTAAAAATGAAATCCCTTTGTAATAGATGAGTTTTCGTCCGAAACCCTCATACTTCGAAAGAGATTGTCCAATTTATACACGAAGTGCATCCAGTTTTTGTCGTAACCCTCTCAACTCTTTAGAAGTTGCTATGTGGGTGAAATTATTATGTCGTGCCAAGTTACAACCTCTTTAGAGTTCATTTGTACTGCCTTTCAAATTCTGGGTCATCTAGCTCAAAATAAACCATTAAATACATGAAAAATATCAAATGAAGTGAGAAAGGGTTGAAAATTGATGTTGTGCCTTTGAATGGTCCGTAATGAAGACCCAAAAAGTATGGATTTAAAATAAGTTATTAAAAATGAAATCCCTTTGTAATAGATGAGTTTTCGTCCGAAACCCTCATCCTTCTTATGAGATTGTCCAGTTTGTACACGAAGTGCATCTAGTTTTTGCCGTAACCCTCTCAACTCTTTAGAAGTTGCTATGTGGGTGAAGTTATGATGTCATGCCACGTTACAACCTCTTTAGAGATAATTTGTACTGCCTTTCAAATTTAGGGTCATTTAGCTCAAAATAAATCATTAAATGCATGAAAAATATCAAATGAAGTCAGATTGGGTTGGAAATTAATGATGTGCCCTTGAATTGTGGATATTAAACACACAAAAACTATGGAGTTATAATAAGGTATTAAAAATGAAATCCCTTTGTAATAGATGAGTTTTCGTCCGAAACCCTCATACTTCTGATGAGATTGTCCAATTTGTACACGAAGTGAATCTAGTTTTTGCCGTAACCCTCTCAGCACTTTAGAAGTTGCTATGTGGGTTAAATTAGGATGTCATGCCAAGTTACAACCATTTTAGAGTTCATTTGTACTGCTTTTCAAATTCAGGGTCATTTAGCTCAAAATAAATCATTAAATGCAAGAAAATATCAAATGAAGTCAGAGAGGGTTGAAAATTAATGATATGCCTTTGAATTGTGGATAGTAAATACACAAAAAGTATGGAGTTAAAATAAGTTATTAAAAATGAAATCCCTTTGTAATAGATGAGTTTTCGTCCGAAACCCTCATACTTCTTATGAGATTGTCCAGTTTGTACACGAAGTGCATCTAGTTTTTGCCGTAACCCTCTCAACTCTTTAGAAGTTGCTATGTGGGTGAAATTATGATGTCATGCCACGTTACAACCTCTTTAGAGATAATTTGTACTGCCTTTCAAATTTAGGGTCATTTAGCTCAAAATAAATCATTAAATGCATGAAAAATATCAAATGAAGTCAGATTGGGTTGGAAATTAATGATGTGCCCTTGAATTGTGGATATTAAACACACAAAAACTATGGAGTTATAATAAGGTATTAAAAATGAAATCCCTTTGTAATAGATGAGTTTTCGTCCGAAACCCTCATACTTCTGATGAGATTGTCCAATTTGTACACGAAGTGAATCTAGTTTTTGCCGTAACCCTCTCAGCACTTTAGAAGTTGCTATGTGGGTTATATAGGATGTCATGCCAAGTTACAACCATTTTAGAGTTCATTTGTACTGCTTTTCAAATTCAGGGTCATTTAGCTCAAAATAAATCATTAAATGCAAGAAAATATCAAATGAAGTCAGAGAGGGTTGAAAATTAATGATATGCCTTTGAATTGTGGATAGTAAATACACAAAAAGTATGGAGTTAAAATAAGTTATTAAAAATGAAATCCCTTTGTAATAGATGAGTTTTCGTCCGAAACCCTCATACTTCTAATGAGATTGTCCAATTTGTACACGAAGTGCATCCAGTTTTTGCCGTAACCCTCTCAACACTTTGGAGTTGCTATGTGGGTGAAATTATGATGTCATGCCAAGTTACTACCTCTTTAGAGTTCATTTGTACTGCCTTTCAAATTCAGGGTCATCTAGCTCAAAATAAACCATTAAATGCATGAAGAATATCAAATGAAGTCAGAAAGGGTTGAAAATTAATGATATGCCTTTGAATTGTGGATATTAAACACACAAAAAGTATGGAGTTAAAATAAGTTATTAAAAATGAAATCCCTTTGTAATAGATGAGTTTTCGTCCAAAACCCTCATACTTTCTAATGAGATTATCCAATTTGTACACGAAGTGCATCCAATTATTACCGTAACCCTCTCAACTCTTTGGAAGTTGCTATGTGGTTGAAATTATCATGTCATGCGAAGTTACAACCTCTTTACAGTTCATTTGTACTGCCTTTCAAATTCAGGGTCATTTACCTCAAAATAAATCATTAAATGCATGAAAAATTTCAAATGAAGTCACAAAGGGTTGAAATTTGTTGATGTGCCTTTGAATGGTGCACAATGAACACACAAAAATTATGGAGTTAAAAAAAGTTATAATAAATGAAATCCCTTTGTAGTGGATGAGTTTTCGTCCGAAACACTGATACTTCTGATGAGATTGTCCAATTTGTACACGAAGTGAATCCAGTTTTTGTCGTAACCCTATCAACTCTTTTGAAGTTGCTATGTGGGTGAAATTATGATGTCATGCCAAGTTACAACCTTTTTAGAGTTCATTTGCACTGCTTTTTAAATTCAGGGTCATCTAGCTCAAAATAAATCATTAAATGCATGAAAAATATGAAATGAAGTCAGAAAGGGTTGAAAATTGATGATGTGCCTTTGAATGGTGCATATTAAACAAAACAGAAAGTATGGAGTTAAAATAAGTTATTAAAAATGAAATCCCTTTGTAATAGATGAGTTTTCGTCCGAAACCCTCATACTTCGAAAGAGATTGTCCAATTTATACACGAAGTGCATCCAGTTTTTGCCGTAACCCTCTCAACTCTTTAGAAGTTGCTATGTGGGTGAAATTATGATGTCATGCCAAGTTACAACCGTTTTAGAGTTCATTTGTACTGCTTTTCAAATTCAGGGTCATTTAGCTCAAAATAAATCATTAAATGCATGAAAAATATCAAATGAAGTCAGAAAGGGTTGAAAATTGATGATGTGCCTTTGAATGGTGCACATTGAACACACAAAAAGTGTTGAGTTAAAATAAGTTTTTAAAATGAAATCCCTTTGTAATTGATGAGTTTTCGTCCGAAACCCTCATACTTCTTATGAGATTGTCCAATTTGTACACGAACTGCATCCAGTTTTTGCCGTAACCCTCTCAACTCTTTAGAAGTTGCTATGTGGGTGAAATTATCACGTCATGCCAAGTTACAACCTCTTTAGAGATCATTTGTACTGCCTTTCAAATTTAGGGTCATTTAGCTCAAAATAAATCATTAAATGCATGAAAAATATCAAATGAAGTCAGAAAGGGTTGGAAATTAATGATGTGCCCTTGAATTGTGGATATTAAACACACAAAAAGTATGGAGTTATAATAAGTTATTAAAAATGAAATCCCTTTGTAATAGATGAGTTTTCGTCCGAAACCCTCATACTTTTGATGAGATTGTCCAATTTGTATAGGAAGTGAATCTAGTTTTTGCCGTAACCCTCTCAGCACTTTAGAAGTTGCTATGTGGATTAAATTAGGATGTCATGCCAAGTTACAACCTTTTTAGAGTTCATTTGTACTGCTTTTCAAATTCAGGGTCATTTAGCTCAAAATAAATCATTAAATGCAAGAAAAATATCAAATGAAGTCAGAAAGGGTTGAAAATTAATGATATGCCTTTGAATTGTGGATATTAAACACACAAAAAGTGTGGAGTTAAAATAAGTTATTAAAAATGAAATCCCTTTGTAATAGATGAGTTTTCGTCCGAAACCCTCATACTTCTAATGAGATTGTCCAATTTGTACACGAAGTGCATCCAGTTATTGCTGTAACCCTCTCAAATCTTTGGAAGTTGCTATAAGGTTGAAATTATGATGTCATGCCAAGTTACAACCTCTTTAGAGATCATTTGTACTACCTTTCAAATTCAGGGTCATTTAGCTCAAAATAAATCATTAAATTTATGAAAAACATCAAATGAAGTCACAAAGGGTTGAAATTTGTTGATGTGTCTTTTAATGGTGCGTAATGAACATACAAAAATTATGGAGTTACAAAAAGTTATAATAAATGAAATCCCTATGTAGTGGATGAGTTTTCGTCCGAAACACTCATACTTCTGATGAGATTGTCCAATTTGTACACGAAGTGAATCCAGTTTTTGTCGTAAGCCTCTCAACTCTTTTGAAGTTGATATGTGGGTGAAATTATGATGTAATGACAAGTTACAACCTTTTTAGAGTTCATTTGTACTGCTTTTGAAATTCATGGTCATCTAGCTCAAAATAAATCATTAAATGCATGAAAAATATCAAATGACGTCAGAAAGGGTTGAAAATTTATGATGTGCCTTTGAATGGTGCATATTAAACAAACAAAAAGTATGGAGTTAAAATAAGTTATTAAAAATGATATCCCTTTGTAATAGATGAGTTTTCGTCCGAAACCCTCATACTTCTTATGAGATTGTCTAGTTTGTACACGAAGTGCATCTAGTTTTTGCCGTAACCCTCTCAACTCTTTAGAAGTTGCTATGTGGGTGAAATTATGATGTCATGCCAAGTTACAACCTCTTTAGAGATCATTTGTACTGCCTTTCATATTTAGGGTCATTAGGTCAAAATAAATCATTAAATGCATGAAAAACATCAAATGAAGTCACAAAGGGTTGAAATTTGTTGATGTGCCTTTGAATGGTGCATAATGAACACACAAAAATTATGGAGTTAAAAAAAGTTATAATCAATGAAATCCCTATGTAGTGGATGAGTTTTCATCCGAAACACTCATACTTCTGATGAGATTGTCCAATTTGTCCACGAAGTGAATCCAGTTTTTGTCGTAAGCCTCTCAACTCTTTTGAAGTTGCTATGTGGGTGAAATTATGATGTCATGCCAAGTTACAACCTTTTTAGAGTTCATTTGTACTGCTTTTTAAATTCATGGTCATCTAGCTCAAAATAAATCATTAAATGCATGAAAAATATCAAATGAAGTCAGAAAGGGTTGAAAATTGATGATGTGTCTTTGAATGGTGCATATTAAGCAAACAAAAATTATGAAGTTAAAATAAGTTATTAAAAATGAAATCCCTTTGTAATAGATGAGTTTTCCTCCGAAACCCTCATACTTCGAAAGAGATTGTCCAATTTATACACGAAGTGCATCCAGTTTTTGTCGTAACCCTCTCAACTCTTTAGAAGTTGCTATGTGGGTGAAATTATTATGTCATGCCAAGTTACAACCTTTTTAGAGTTCATTTGTACTGCTTTTCAAATTCAGGGTCATCTAGCTCAAAATAAATCATTAAATGCATGAAAAATATCAAATGAAGTCAGAAAGGGTTGAAAATTGTTGATGTGCCTTTGAATGGTGCATAATGAACACACAAAAAGTATGGAGTTAAAAAAAGTTATAATAAATGAAATCCCTTTGTAGTGGATGAGTTTTCGTCCGAAACCCTCATACTTCTTATGAGATTGTCCAATTTGTACACGAAGTGAATCCAGTTTTTGCCGTAACCCTCTCAACTCTTTTGGAGTTGCTATGTGGGTGAAATTATTATGTCATGCCAAGTTACAACCTGTTTAGAGTTCATTTGTACTGCTTTTTAAATTCAGGGTCATCTAGGTCAAAATAAATCATTAAATGCATGAAAAATATCAAATGAAGTCAGAAAGGGTTGAAAATTGATGATGTGCCTTTGAATGGTGCATATTAAACAAACAAAAAGTATGGAGTTAAAATAAGTTATTAAAAATGAAATCCCTTTGTAATAGATGAGTTTTCGTCCGAAACCCTCATACTTCGAAAGAGATTGTCCAATTTATACACGAAGTGCATCCAGTTTTTGCCGTAACCGTCTCTACTCTTTAGAAGTTGCTATGTGGGTGAAATTATGATGTCATGCCAAGTTACAACCTTTTTAGAGTTCATTTGTGCTGCTTTTTAAATTCACGGTCATCTAGCTCAAAATAAATCATTAAATGCATGAAAAATATCAAATGTAGTCAGAAAGGGTTGAAAATTGATGATGTGCCTTTGAATGTTGCATATTAAACAAACAAAAAGTATGGAGTTAAAATAAGTTATTAAAAATGAAATCCCTTTGTAATAGATGAGTTTTCGTCGGAAACCCTCATACTTCCAAAGAGATTGTCCAATTTATACACGAAGTGCATCCAGTTTTTGTCGTAACCCTCTCAACTCTTTAGAAGTTGCTATGTGGGTGAAATTATTATGTCATGCCAAGTTACAACCTTTTTAGAGTTCATTTGTACTGCTTTTCAAATTCAGGGTCATCTAGCTCAAAATAAATCATTAATTGCATGAAAAATATCAAATGAAGTCAGAAAGGGTTGAAAATTGTTGATGTGCCTTTGAATGGTGCATAATGAACACACAAAAAGTATGGAGTTAAAAAAAGTTATAATAAATGAAATCCCTTTGTAGTGGATGAGTTTTCGTCCGAAACCCTCATACTTCTTATGAGATTGTCCAATTTGTACACGAAGTGAATCCAGTTTTTGCCGTAACCCTCTCAACTCTTTTGGAGTTGCTATGTGGGTGAAATTATTATGTCATGCCAAGTTACAACCTGTTTAGAGTTCATTTGTACTGCTTTTTAAATTCAGGGTCATCTAGGTCAAAATAAATCATTAAATGCATGAAAAATATCAAATGAAGTCAGAAAGGGTTGAAAATTGATGATGTGCCTTTGAATGGTGCATATTAAACAAACAAAAAGTATGGAGTTAAAATAAGTTATTAAAAATGAAATCCCTTTGTAATAGATGAGTTTTCGTCCGAAACCCTCATACTTCGAAAGAGATTGTCCAATTTATACACGAAGTGCATCCAGTTTTTGCCGTAACCGTCTCTACTCTTTAGAAGTTGCTATGTGGGTGAAATTATGATGTCATGCCAAGTTACAACCTTTTTAGAGTTCATTTGTGCTGCTTTTTAAATTCACGGTCATCTAGCTCAAAATAAATCATTAAATGCATGAAAAATATCAAATGTAGTCAGAAAGGGTTGAAAATTGATGATGTGCCTTTGAATGTTGCATATTAAACAAACAAAAAGTATGGAGTTAAAATAAGTTATTAAAAATGAAATCCCTTTGTAATAGATGAGTTTTCGTCGGAAACCCTCATACTTCCAAAGAGATTGTCCAATTTATACACGAAGTGCATCCAGTTTTTTCCGTAACCCTCTCAACTCTTTAGAAGTTGCTATGTGGGTGAAATTATTATTTCATGCCAAGTTACAACCTTTTTAGAGTTCATTTCTACTGCTTTTCAAATTCAGGGTCATCTAGCTCAAAATAAATCATTAATTGCATGAAAATTATCAAATGAAGTCAGAAAGGGTTGAAAATTGATGATGTGCCTTTGAATGGTGCATATTGAACACACAAAAAGTATGGAGTTAAAATAAGTTATTAAAAATGAAATCCCTTTGTAATAGATGAGTTTTTGTCCGAAACCTTCATACTTCGAAAGAGATTGTCCAATTTATACACGAAGTGAATCCAGTTTTTGCCGTAACCCTCTCAACTCTTTAGAAGTTGCTATGTGGGTGAAATTATTATGTCATGCCAAGTTACAACCTTTTTAGAGTTCATTTCTACTGCTTTTCAAATTCATGGTCATCTAGCTCAAAATAAATCATTAAATGCATGAAAAATATCAAATGAAGTCAGAAAGGCTTGAAAATTGTTGATGTGCCTTTGAATGGTGCATAATGAACACACAAAAAGTATGGAGTTAAAAAAAGTTATAATAAATGAAATCCCTTTGTAGTGGATGAGTTTTCGTCCGAAACCCTCATACTTCTTATGAGATTGTCCAATTTATATACGAAGTGCATCCAGTTTTTGCCGTAACCCTCTCAACTCTTTATAAGTTGCTATGTGGGTGAAATTATGATGTCATGCCAAGTTACAACCTCTTTAGAGATCATTTGTACTCCCTTTCAAATTCAAGGTCATTTAGCTCAAAATAAATCATTAAATGCGTGAAAAATATCTAATGAAGTCAGAAAGGGTTGAAAATAGTTGATGTGCCTTTGAATGGTGCATAATGAACACACAAAAAGTATGGAGTTAAAAAAGTTATATTAAATGAAATCCCTTTGTAGTGGATGAGTTTTCGTCCGAAACACTCATACTTCTGATGAGATTGTCCAATTTGTACAGGAAGTGAATCCAGTTTTTGCCGTAACCCTCTCAACTCTTTTGAAGTTGCTATGTGGGCGAAATTATGATGTCATGCCAAGTTACAACCTGTTTAGAGTTCATTTGTAGTGCTTTTTAAATTCAGGGTCATCCAGGTCAAAATAAATCATTAAATGCATGAAAAATATCAAATGAAGTCAGAAAGGGTTGAAAATTGATGATGTGCCTTTGAATGGTGCATATTAAACAAACAAAAAGTATGGAGTTAAAATAAGTTATTAAAAATGATATCCCTTTGTAATAGATGAGTTTTCGTCCGAAACCCTCATACTTCGAAAGAGATTGTCCAATTTATACACGAAGTGCATCCAGTTGTTGTCGTAACCCTCTCAACTCTTTAGAAGTTGCTATGTGGGTGAAATCATTATGTCATGCCAATTTACAACCTTTTTAGAGTTCATTTGTACTGCTTTTCAAATTCAAGGTCATCTAACTCAAAATAAATCGTTAAATGCATGAAAAATATCAAATGAAGTCACAAAGGGTTGAAAATTGATGATGTGCCTTTGAATGGTGCATATTGAACACACAAAAAGTATGGAGTTAAAATAAGTTATTAAAAATCAAATCCCTTTTTAATAGATGAGTTTTCATGCGAAACCATCATACTTCCAAAGAGATTGTCCAATTTATACACGAAGTGCATCCAGTTTTTCCCGTAACCCTCTCAACTCTTTAGAAGTTGCTATGTGGGTGAAATTATGATGTCATGCCAAGTTACAACCTCTTTAGAGTTCATTTGTACTGCCTTTCAAATTCCTCGTCATCTAGCTCAAAATAAACCATTAAATACATGAAAAATATAAAATGAAGTCAGAAAGGGTTGAAAATTGATGATGTGCCTTTGAATGGTGCGTAATGAACACACAAAAAGTATGGATATAAAATAAGTTATTAAAAATGAAATCCATTTGTAATAGATGAGTTTTCGTCCGTAACCCTCATACTTCTTATGAGATTGTCCAATTTGTACACGAAGTGTATCTAGTTTTTGCCGTAACCCTCTCAACTCTTTAGAAGTTGCTATGTGGGTGAAATTATGATGTCATGCCAGGTTACAACCTCTTTTGAGTTCATTTGTACTACCTTTCAAATTTAGGGTCATTTACCTCAAAATAAATCATTAAATGCATGAAAAATATCAAATGAAGTCAGAAAGGGTTGAAAATTGTTGATGTGCCTTTGAATGGTGCATAATGAACACACAAAAGTTATGGAGTTATGAAAAGTTATAATAAATGAAATCTCTTTGTAGTGGATGAGTTTTCGTGCGGAACACTCATACTTCTTATGAGATTGTCCAATTTGTACATGAAGTGAATCCAGTTTTTGCCGTAACCCTCTCAACTCTTTAGAAGTTGGTATGTGGGTGAAATTATGATGTCATGCCAAGTTACAACCTTTTCAGAGTTCATTTGTACTGCTTTACAACTTCAGGGTCATTTAGCTAAAAATAAATCATGAAATGCATGAAAAATATCAAATGAAGTCAGAAAGGGTTGAAAATTAATGATGTGCCTTTGAATTGTGCATATTAAATACACAAAAAGTATGGAGTTAAAATAAGTTATTAAAAATGAAATCCCTTTGTAATAGATGAGTTTTCGTCCGAAACCCTGATACTTCTTATGAGATTGTCCAATTTGTACACGAAGTGCATCCAGTTATTGCCGTAACCCTCTCAACTCTTTGGAAGTTGCTATGTGGTTGAAATTATGATGTCATGCCAAGCTACAACCTCTTTAGAGTTCATTTGTACTGCCTTTCAAATTCAGGGTCATTTAGCTCAAAATAAATCATTAAATGCATGAAAAATATCAAATGAAGTCAGAAGAGGTTGAAAATTGTTGATGTGCCTTTGAATGGTGCATAATGAACACACAAAAAGTATGGAGTTAAAAAAGTTATAATAAATGAAATCGATTTGTAGTGGATGAGTTTTCGTCTGAAACACTCATACTTCTTATGAGATTGTCCAATTTGTACACGAAGTGAATCCAGTTTTTGCTGTAACCCTCTCAACTCTTTAGAAGTTGCTATGTGGGTGAAATTATGATGTCATGCCAAGTTACAACCTTTTTAGAGTTCATTTGTACTGCTTTTTTAATTCAGGGTCATCTAGCTCAAAATAAATCATTAAATGCAAGAAAAATATCAAATGAAGTCAGAAAGGGTTGAAAATTGATGATGTGCCTTTGAATGGTGCACATTTAAAACACAAAAAGTGTTGAGTTAAAATAAGTTTTTAAAATGAAATCCCTTTGTAATAGATGAGTTTTCGTCCGAAACCCTCATACTTCTTATGAGATTGTCCAATTTGTACACGAAGTGCATCCAGTTTTTGCCGTAACCCTCTCAACTCTTTCGAAGTTACTATGTGGTTGAAATTACGATGTCATGCCAAGTTACAACCTCTTTAGAGTTCATTTGTACTGCCTTTCAAATTCTGGGTCATCTAGCTCAAAATAAACCATTAAATACATGAGAAATATCAAATGAAGTCAGAAAGGGTTGAAAATTGATGATGTGCCATTGAATGGTGCGTAATGAACACACAAAAAGTATGGATATAAAATAAGTTATTAAAATGAAATTCCTTTGTAATAGATGAGTTTTCGTCCGAAACCCTCATACTTCTTATGAGATTGTCCAATTTGTACACGAAGTGCATCCAGTTTTTGCCGTAACCCTCTCAACTCTTTAGAAGTTGCTATGTGGGTGAAATTATGATGTCATGCCAGGTTACAACCTCTTTAGAGTTCATTTGTATTGCCTTTCAAATTTAGGGTCATTTAGCTCAAAAATGAAGTCAGAAAGGGTTGAAAATTGTTGATGTGCCTTTGAATGGTGCATAATGAACACACAAAAAGTATGGAGTTAAAAAAAGTTATAATAAATGAAATCCCTTTGTAGTGGGTGAGTTTTCATCCGAAACACTCATACCTCTGATGAGATTGTCCAATTTGTACACGAAGTGAATTCAGTTTTTGCCGTAACCTTCTCAACTCTTTTGAAGTTGCTATGTGGGTGAAATTATGATGTCATTCCAAGTTACAACCTTTTTAGAGTTCATTGGTACTGCTTTTTAAATTCAGGGTCATCTAGCTCAAAATAAATCATTAAATGCATGAAAAATATCAAATGAAGTCAGAAAGGGTTGAAAATTGATGATGTGCCTTTGAATGGTGCATATTAAACAAACAAAAAGTATGGAGTTAAAATAAGTTATTAAAAATGAAATCCCTTTGTAATAGATGAGTTTTTGTCCGAAACCCTCATACTTCGAAAGAGATTGTCCAATTTATACACGAAGTGCATCCAGTTTTTGCCGTAACCCTGTCAACTCTTTAGAAGTTGCTATGTTGGTGAAATTATTATGTCATGCCAATTTACAACCTTTTTAGAGTTCATTTGTACTGCTTTTCAAATTCAGGGTTATCTAGCTCAAAATAAATCATTAAATGCATGAAAAATATCAAATGAAGTCAGAAAGGGTTGAAATTGATGATGTGCCTTTGAATGGTGCACATTGAACACACAAAAAGTGTTGAGTTAAAATAAGTTTTTAAAATGAAATCCCTTTGTAATAGATGAGTTTTCGTCTGAAACCCTCATACTTCTTATGAGATTGTCCAATTTGTACACGAAGTGCATCCAGTTATTGCCGTAACCCTCTCAACTCTTTGGAAGTTGCTATGTGGTTGAAATTACGATGTCATGCCAAGTTACAACCTCTTTAGAGTTCATTTGTACTGCCTTTCAAATTCAGGGTCATTTAGCTCAAAATAAATCATTAAATGCATGAAAAATATCAAATGGAGTCAGAAAGGGTTGAAAATTGTTGATGTGCCTTTGAATGGTGCATAATGAACAGACAAAAAGTATGGTGTTAAAAAAAATTATAATAAATGAAATGCCTTTGTAGTGGGTGAGTTTTCGTCCAAAACACTCATACCTCTGATGAGATTGTCCAATTTGTACACGAAGTGAATTCAGTTTTTGTCGTAACCCTCTCAACTCTTTTGCAGTTGCTATGTGGGTGAAATTATGATGTCATTCCAAGTTACAACCTTTTTAGAGTTCATTTGTACTGCTTTTTAAATTCAGGGTCATCTAGCTCAAAATAAATCATTAAATTCATGAAAAATATCAAACGAAGTCAGAAAGGGTTGAAAATTAATAATGTGTCTATGAATTGTGGATATTAAACACACAAAAAGTATGGAGTTAAAATAAGTTCATAAAAATGAAATCCCTTTGTAATAGATGAGTTTTCGTCCGAAACCCTCATACTTCTTATGAGATGGTCCAATTTGTACACGAAGTGCATCCAGTTATTGCCGTAACCCTCTCAAATCTTTGGAAGTTGCTATGTGGTTGAAATTATGATGTCATGCCAAGTTACAACCTCTTTAGATTTCATTTGTACTGCCTTTCAAATTCAGGGTCATTTAGGTGAAAATAAATCATTAAATGAATGAAAAATATCAAATGGAGTCAGAAAGGGTTGAAAATTGTTGATGTGCCTTTGAATGATGCATAATGAACACACAAAAAGTATGTAGTTTAAAAAATTTATAATAAATGAAATCCCTTTGTAGTGGGTGAGTTTTCGTCCGAAACACTCATACCTCTGATGAGATTGTCCAATTTGTACACGAAGTGAGTTCAGTTTTTGCTGTAACCCTCTCAACTCTTTTGAAGTTGCTATGTGGTTGAAATTATGATGTTATTCCAAGTTAAAACCTTTTTAGAGTTCATTTTTACTGCTTTTTAAATTCAGGGTCATCTAGCTCAAAATAAATCATTAAATGCATGAAAAATATCAAATGAAGTCAGAAAGGGTTGAAAATTGATGATGTGCCTTTGAATGGTGCATATTAAACAAACAAAAAGTATGGAGTTAAAATAAGTTATTAAAAATGAAATCCCTTTGTAATAGATGAGTTTTCGTCCGAAACCCTCATACTTCGAAAGAGATTGTCCAATTTATACACGAAGTGCATCCAGTTTTTGCCGTAACCCTGTCAACTCTTTAGAAGTTGCTATGTGGGTGAAATTATTATGTCATGCCAATTTACAACCTTTTTAGAGTTCATTTGTAATGCTTTTCAGATTCAGGGTCATCTAGCTCAAAATAAATCATTAAATGCGTGAAAAATATCAAATGAAGTCAGAAAGGGTTGAAAATTGATGATGTGCCTTTGAATGGTGCACATTGAACACACAAAAAGTGTTGAGTTAAAATAAGTTTTTAAAATGAATCCCTTTGTAATAGATGAGTTTTCGTCCGAAACCCTCATACTTCTTATGAGATTGTCCAATTTGTACACGAAGTGCATCCAGTTTTTGCCATAACCCTCTCAACTCTTTCGAAGTTGCTATGTGGGTGAAATTACGATGTCATGCCAAGTTACAACCTCTTTAGAGTTCATTTGTACTGCCTTTCAAATTCTGGGTCATCTAGCTCAAAATAAACCATTAAATAGATGAAAAATATCAAATGAAGTCAGAAAGGGTTGAAAATTGATGATGTGCCTTTGAATGCTGCGTAATGAACACACAAAAAGTATGGATATAAAATAATTTATTAAAAATGAAATCCCTTTGTAATAGATGAGTTTTCGTCCGAAACCCTCATACTTCTTATGAGATTGTCCAATTTGTACACGAAGTGCATCCAGTTTTTGCCGTAACCCTCTCAACTCTTCAGAACATGCTATGTGGGTGAAATTATGATGTCATTCCAGGTTACAACCTCTTTAGAGTTCATTTGTACTGCCTTTCAAATTTAGGGTCATTTAGCTCAAAATAAATCATTAAATGCATGAAAAATATCAAATGAAGTCAGAAAGGGTTAAAAATTGTTGATGTGCCTTTGAATGGTGCATAATGAACACACAAAAATTATGGAGTTAAAAAAAGTTATAATAAATGAAATCTCTTTGTAGTGGATGAGTTTTCGTCCGGAACACTCATACTTCTTATGAGATTGTCCAATTTATACACAAAGTGCATCCAGTTATTGCCGTAACCCTCTCAACTCTTTGGAAGTTGCTATGTGGGTGAAATTATGATGTCATGCCACGTTACAACCTTTTTAGAGTTCATTTGTACTGCCTTTCAAATTCAGGGTCATTTAGCTCAAAATAAATCATTAAATGCATGAAAAATATCAAATGAAGTGAGAAAGGGTTGAAAATTGTTGATGTGCCTTTGAATGGTGCATAATGAACACACAAAAAGTATGGAGTTAAAAAAAGTTATAATAAATGAAATCCCCTTGTAGTGGATGAGTTTTCGTCCGGAACACTCATACCTGTGATGAGATTGTCCAATTTGTACACGAAGTGAATTCAGTTTTTGCCGTAACCCTCTCAACTCTTTTGAAGTTGCTATGTGGGTGAAATTATGATGTCATTCCAAGTTACAACCTTTTTAGAGTTCATTTGTACTGCTTTTTAAATTCAGGGTCATCTAGCTCAAAATAAATAATTAAATGCATGAAAAATATCAAATGAAGTCAGAAAGGGTTGAAAATTGATGATGTGCCTTTGAATGGTTCATATTAAACAAACAAAAAGTATGGAGTTAAAATAAGTTATTAAAAATGAAATCCGTTTGTAATAGATGAGTTTTCGTCCGAAACCCTCATACTTTGAAAGAGATTGTCCAATTTATACACGAAGTGCATCCAGTTTTTGCCATAACCCTGTCAACTCTTTAGAAGTTGCTATGTGGGTGAAATTATTGTGTCATGCCAATTTCAAACCTTTTTAGAGTTCATTTGTACTGCTTTTCAAATTCAGGGTCATCTAGCTCAAAATAAATCATTAAATGCATGAAAAATATCAAATGAAGTCACAAAAGGTTGAAAATTGATGATGTGCCTTTGAATGGTGCACATTGAACACACAAAAAGTGTTGAGTTAAAATTAGTTTTTAAAATGAAAGGCCTTTGTAACAGATGAGTTTTCGTCCGAAACCCTCATACTTCTTATGAGATTGTCCAATTTGTACACGAAGTGCGTCCAGTTTTTGCCGTAACCCTCTCAACTCTTTCGAAGTTGCTACGTGGGTGAAATTACGATGTCATTCCAAGTTACAACCTCTTTAGAGTTCATTTGTACTGCCTTTCAAATTCTGGGTCATCTAGCTCAAAATAAACCATTAAATACAAGAAAAATATCAAATGAAGTCAGAAAGGGTTGAAAATTGAGGATGTGCCTTTGAATGGTGCGTAATGAACACAGAAAAAGTATGGATATAAAATAAGTTATTAAAAATGAAATCCCTTTGTAATAGATGAGTTTTCTTCCGAAACGCTCATACTTCTTACGAGATTGTCCAATTTGTACACGAAGTGCATCCAGTTTTTCCCGTAACCCTCTCAACTCTTTAGAACTTGCTATGTGGGTGAAATTATGATGTCATTCCAGGTTACAACCTCTTTAGAGTTCATTTGTACTGCCTTTCAAATTTAGGGTCATTTAGCTCAAAATAAATCATTAAATGCATGAAAAATATCAAATGAAGTCAGAAACGGTTAAAAATTGTTGATGTGCCTTTGAATGGTGCATAATGAACACACAAAAATTATGGAGTTAAAAAAAGTTATAATAAATGAAATCTCTTTGTAGTGGATGAGTTTTCGTCCGGAACACTCATACTTCTTATGAGATTGTCCAATTTATACACGAAGTGCATCCAGTTATTGCCGTAACCCTCTCAACTCTTTGGAAGTTGCTATGTGGGTGAAATTATGATGTCATGTCAAGTTACAACCTTTTTAGAGTTCATTTGTATTGCCTTTCAAATTCAGGGTCATTTAGCTCAAAATAAATCATTAAATGCATGAAAAATATCAAATGAAGTGAGCAAGGGTTGAAAATTGTTGATGTGCCTTTGAATGGTGCATAATGAACACACAAAAAGTATGGAGTTAAAAAAGTTATAATAAATGAAATCCCTTTGTAGTGGATGAGTTTTCGTCCGAAACACTCATACCTCTGATGAGATTGTCCAATTTGTACACGAAGTGAATTCAGTTTTTGCCGTAACCCTCTCAACTCTTTTGAAGTTGCTATGTGGGTGAAATTATGATGTCATTCCAAGTTACAACCTTTTTAGAGTTCATTTGTACTGCTTTTTAAATTTAGGGTCATCTAGCTCAAAATAAATCATTAAATGCATGAAAAATATCAAATGAAGTCAGAAAGGGTTGAAAATTGATGATGTGCCTTTGAATGGTTCATATTAAACAAACAAAAAGTATGGAGTTAAAATAAGTTATTAAAAATGAAATCCGTTTGTAATAGATGAGTTTTCGTCCGAAACCCTCATACTTCGAAAGAGATTGTCCAATTTATACACGAAGAGCATCTAGGTTTTGCCGTAACCCTGTCAACTCTTTAGAAGTTCCTATGTGGGTGAAATTATTATGTCATGCCAATTTCAAACCTTTTTAGAGTTCATTTGTACTGCTTTTCAAATTCAGGGTCATCTAGGTCAAAATAAATCATTAAATGCATGAACAATATCAAATGAAGTCAGAAAGGGTTGAAAATTGATGATGTGCCTTTGAATGGTGCACATTGAACACACAAAAAGTGTTGAGTTGAAATAAGTTTTTAAAAAGAAATGCCTTTGTAATAGATGAGTTTTCGTCCGAAACCCTCATACTTCTTATGAGATTGTCCAATTTGTACACGAAGTGCATCCAGTTTTTGCCGTAACCCTCTCAACTCTTTCGAAGTTGCTATGTGGGTGAAATTACGATGTCATTCCAAGTTACAACCTCTTTAGAGTTCATTTGTACTGCCTTTCAAATTCTGGGTCATCTAGCTCAAAATAAACCATTAAATACATGAAAAATATCAAATGAAGTCAGAAAGGGTTGAAAATTGATGATGTGCCTTTGAATGGTGCGTAATGAACACACAAAAAGTATGGATATAAAATAAGTTATTAAAAATGAAATCCCTTTGTAATAGATGAGTTTTCGTCCGAAACCCTCATACTTCTTACGAGATTGTCCAATTTGTACACGAAGTGCATCTAGTTTTTGCCGTAACCCTATCAACTCTTTAGAACTTGCTATGTGGGTGAAATTATGATGTCATTCCAGGTTACAACCTCCTTAGAGTTCATTTGTACTGCCTTTCAAATTTAGGGTCATTTAGCTCAAAATAAATCATTAAATGCATGAAAAATATCAAATGAAGTCAGAAAGGGTTAAAAATTGTTGATGTGCCTTTGAATGGTGCATAATGAACACACAAAAATTATGGAGTTAAAAAAAGTTATAATAAATGAAATCTCTTTGTAGTGGATGAGTTTTCGTCCGGAACACTCATACTTCTTATGAGATTGTCCAATTTATACACGAAGTGCATCCAGTTATTGCCGTAACCCTCTCAACTCTTTGGAAGTTGCTATGTGGGTGAAATTATGAAGTCATGACAAGTTACAACCTTTTTAGAGTTAATTTGTATTGCCTTTCAAATTCAGGGTCATTTAGCTCAAAATAAATCATTAAATGCATGAAAAATATCAAATGAAGTGAGAAAGGGTTGAAAATTGTTGATGTGCCTTTGAATGGTGCATAATGAACACACAAAAAGTATGGAGTTAAAAAAGTTATAATAAATGAAATCCCTTTGTAGTGGATGAGTTTTCGTCCGGAACACTCATACCTCTGATGAGATTGTCCAATTTGTACATGAAGTGAATTCAGTTTTTGCCGTAACCCTCTCAACTCTTTTGAAGTTGCTATGTGGGTGAAATTATGATGTCATTCCAAGTTACAACCTTTTTAGAGTTCATTTGTACTGCTTTTTAAATTCAGGGTCATCTAGCTCAAAATAAATAATTAAATGCATGAAAAATATCAAATGAAGTCAGAAAGGGTTGAAAATTGATGATGTGCCTTTGAATGGTTCATATTAAAAAAACAAAAAGTATGGAGTTAAAATAAGTTATTAAAAATGAAATCCGTTTGTAATAGATGAGTTTTCGTCCGAAACCCTCATACTTTGAAAGAGATTGTCCAATTTATACACGAAGTGCATCCAGTTTTTGCCGTAACCCTGTCAACTCTTTAGAAGTTGCTATGTGGGTGAAATTATTATGTCATGCCAATTTCAAACCTTTTTAGAGTTCATTTGTACTGCTTTTCAAATTCAGGGTCATCTAGCTCAAAATAAATCATTAAATGCATGAAAAATATCAAATGAAGTCACAAAGGGTTGAAAATTGATGATGTGCCTTTGAATGGTGCACATTGAACACACAAAAAGTGTTGAGTTAAAATTAGTTTTTAAAATGAAATGCCTTTGTAATAGATGAGTTTTCGTCCGAAACCCTCATACGTCTTATGAGATTGTCCAATTTGTACACGAAGTGCGTCCAGTTTTTGCCGTAACCCTCTCAACTCTTTCGAAGTTGCTACGTGGGTGAAATTATGATGTCATTCCAAGTTACAACCTCTTTAGAGTTCATTTGTACTGCCTTTCAAATTCTGGGTCATCTAGCTCAAAATAAACCATTAAATACATGAAAAATATCAAATGAAGTCAGAAAGGGTTGAAAATTGATGATGTGCCTTTGAATGGTGCTTAATGAACACACAAAAAGTATGGATATAAAATAAGTTATTAAAAATGAAATCCCTTTGTAATAGATGAGTTTTTGTCCGAAACCCTCATACTTCTTACGAGATTGTCCAATTTGTACACGAAGTGCATCTAGTTTTTGCCGTAACCCTCTCAACTGTTTAGAACTTGCTATGTGGGTGAAATTATGATGTCATTCCAGGTTACAACCTCTTTAGAGTTCATTTGTACTGCCTTTCAAATTTAGGGTCATTTAGCTCAAAATAAATCATTAAATGCATGAAAAATATCAAATGAAGTCAGAAAGGGTTACAAATTGTTGATGTGCCTTTGAATGGTGCATAATGAACACACAAAAATTATGGAGTTAAAAAAAGTTATAATAAATGAAATCTCTTTGTAGTGGATGAGTTTTCGTCCGGAACACTCATACTTCTTATGAGATTGTCCAATTTATACACGAAGTGCATCCAGTTATTGCCGTAACCCTCTCAACTCCTTGGAAGTTGCTATGTGGGTGAAATTATGATGTCATGACAAGTTACAACGTTTTTAGAGTTCATTTGTATTGCCTTTCAAATTCAGGGTCATTTAGCTCAAAATAAATCATTAAATGCATGAAAAATATCAAATGAAGTGAGAAAGGGTTGAAAATTGTTCATGTGCCTTTGAATGGTGCATAATGAACACACAAAAAGTATGGAGTTAAAAAAAGTTATAATAAATGAAATCCCTTTGTAGTGGATGAGTTTTCGTCCGAAACACTCATACCTCTGATGAGATTGTCCAATTTGTACACGAAGTGAATTCAGTTTTTGCCGTAACCCTCTCAACTCTTTTGAAGTTGCAATGTGGGTGAAATTATGATGTCATTCCAAGTTACAACCTCTTTAGAGTTCATTTGTACTGCCTTTCAAATTCTGGGTCATCTAGCTCAAAATAAACCATTAAATACATGAAAAATATCAAATGAAGTCAGAAAGGGTTGAAAATTGATGATGTGCCTTTGAATGGTGCGTAATGAGGACACAAAAAGTATGGATATAAAATAAGTTATTAAAAATGAAATCCCTTTGTAATATATGAGTTTTCGTCCGAAACCCTCATACGTCTTATGAGATTGTCCAATTTGTACACGAAGTGCATCCAGTTTTTGCCGTAACCCTCTCAACCCTTTAGAACTTGCTATGTGGGTGAAATTATGATGTCATTCCAGGTTACAACCTCTTTAGAGTTCATTTGTACTGCCTTTCAAATTTAGGGTCATTTAGCTCAAAATAAATCATTAAATGCATGAAAAATATCAAATGAAGTCAGAAAGGGTTAAAAATTGTTGATGTGCCTTTGAATGGTGCATAATGAACACACAAAAACTATGGAGTTAAAAAAAGTTATAATAAATGAAATCTCTTTGTAGTGGATGAGTTTTCGTCCGGAACACTCATACTTCTTATGAGATTGTCCAATTTGTACACGAAGTGCATCCAGTTATTGCCGTAACCCTCTCAACTCTTTGGAAGTTGCTATGTGGGTGAAATTATGATGTCATGCCAAGTTACAACCCTTTTAGAGTTCATTTGTACTGCCTTTCAAATTCAGGGTCATTTAGCTCAAAATAAATCATTAAATGCATGAAAAATATCAAATGAAGTCAGAAAGGGTTGAAATTTTTTGATGTGCCTTTGAATGGTGCATAATGAACACACAAAAAGTATGGAGTTAAAAAAAGTTATAATAAATGAAATCCCTTTGTAGTGGATGAATTTTCGTCCGAAACACTCATACCTCTGATGAGATTGTGCAATTTGTACACGAAGTGAATTCAGTTTTTGCCGTAACCCTCTCAACTCTTTTGAAGTTTCTATGTGGGTGAAATTATGATGTCATTCCAAGTTACAACCTTTTTAGAGTTCATTTGTACTGCTTTTTAAATTCAGGGTCATCTAGCTCAAAATAAATCATTAAATGCATGAAAAATATCAAATGAAGTCAGAAAGGGTTGAAAATTGATGATATGCCTTTGAATGGTTCATATTAAACCAAAAAAAAGTATGGAGTTAAAATAAGTTATTAAAAATGAAATCCGTTTGTAATAGATGAGTTTTCGTCCGAAACCCTCATACTTCGAAAGAAATTGTCCAATTTATACACGAACTGAATTCAGTTTTTGCCGTAACCCTGTCAACTCTTTAGAAGTTGCTATGTGGGTGAAATTATTATGTCATGCCAATTTCAAACCTTTTTAGAGTTCATTTGTACTGCTTTTCAAATTCAGGGTCATCTAGCTCAAAATAAATCATTAAATGCATGAAAAATATCAAATGAAGTCAGAAAGGGTTGAAAATTGATGATGTGCCTTTGAATGGTGCACATTGAACACACAAAAAGTGTTGAGTTAAAATAAGTTTTTAAAATGAAATGCCTTTGTAATAAATGAGTTTTCGTCCGAAACCCTCATACTTCTTATGAGATTGTCCAATTTGTACACGAAGTGGATCCAGTTTTTGCCGTAACCCTCTCAACTCTTTCAAAGTTGCTATGTGGGTGAAATTACGATGTCATTCCAAGTTACAACCTCTTTAGAGTTCATTTGTACTGCCTTTCAAATTCTGGGTCATCTAGCTCAAAATAAACCATTAAATACATGAAAAATATCAAATGAAGTCAGAAAGGGTTGAAAATTGATGATGTGCCTTTGAATGGTGCGTAATGAAGACACAAAAAGTATGGATATAAAATAAGTTATTAAAAATGAAATCCCTTTGTAATAGATGAGTTTTCGTCCGAAACCCTCATACGTCTTATGAGATTGTCCAATTTGTACACGAAGTGCATCCAGTTTTTGCCGTAACCCTCTCAACTCTTTAGAACTTGCTATGTGGGTGAAATTATGATGTCATTCCAGGTTACAACCTCTTTAGAGTTCATTTGTACTGCCTTTCAAATTTAGGGTCATTTAGCTCAAAATAAATCATTAAATGCATGAAAAATATCAAATGAAGTCAGAAAGGGTTAAAAATTGTTGATGTGCCTTTGAATGGTGCATAATGAACACACAAAAATTATGGAGTTAAAAAAAGTTATAATAAATGAAATCTCTTTGTAGTGGATGAGTTTTCGTCCGGAACACTCATACTTCTTATGAGATTGTCCAATTTGTACACGAAGTGCATCCAGTTATTGCCGTAACCCTATCAACTCTTTGGAAGTTGCTATGTGGGTGAAATTATGATGTCATGCCAAGTTACAACCCTTTTAGCGTTCATTTGTACTGCCTTTCAAATTCAGGGTCATTTAGCTCAAAATAAATCATTAAATGCATGAAAAATATCAAATGAAGTCAGAAAGTGTTGAATTTTTTTGATGTGCCTTTGAATGGTGCATAATGAACACACAAAAAGTATAGAGTTAAAAAAAGTTATAATAAATGAAATCCCTTTGTAGTGGATGAATTTTCGTCCGAAACACTCATACCTCTGATGAGATTGTCCAATTTGTACACGAAGTGAATTCAGTTTTTGCCGTAACCCTCTCAACTCTTTTAAAGTTGCTATGTGGGTGAAATTATGATGTCATTCCAAGTTACAACCTTTTTAGAGTTCATTTGTACTGCTTTTTAATTCAGGGTCATCTAGCTCAAAATAAATCATTAAATGCATGAAAAATATCACATGAAGTCAGAAAGGGTTGAAAATTGATGATATGCCTTTGAATGGTTCATATTAAACAAACAAAAAGTATGGAGTTAAAATAAGTTATTAAAAATGAAATCCGTTTGTAATAGATGAGTTTTCGTCCGAAACCCTCATACTTCGAAAGAGATTGTCCAATTTATACACGAAGTGCATCCAGTTTTTGCCGTAACCCTGTCAACTCTTTAGAAGTTGCTATGTGGGTGAAATTATTATGTCATGCCAATCTCAAACCTTTTTAGAGTTCATTTGTACTGCTTTTCAAATTCAGGGTCATCTAGCTCAAAATAAATCAATAAATGCATGAAAAATATCAAATGAAGTCAGAAAGGGTTGAAAATTGATGATGTGCCTTTGAATGGTGCACATTGAACACACAAAAAGTGTTGAGTTAAAATAAGTTTTTAAAATGAAATGCCTTTGTAATAGATGAGTTTTCGTCCGAAACCCTCATACTTCTTATGAGATTGTCCAATTTGTACACGAAGTGCATCCAGTTTTTGCCGTAACCCTCCCAACTCTTTCGAAGTTGCTATGTGGGTGAAATTACGATGTCATTCCAAGTTACAACCTCTTTAGAGTTCATTTGTACTGCCTTTCAAATTCTGGGTCATCTAGCTCAAAATAAACCATTAAATACATGAAATATATGAAATGAAGTCAGAAAGGGTTGAAAATTGATGATGTGCCTTTGAATGGTGCGTAATGAAGACACAAAAAGTATGGATATAAAATAAGTTATTAAAAATGAAATCCCTTTGTAATAGATGAGTTTTCGTCCGAAACCCTCATACGTCTTATGAGATTGTCCAATTTGTACACGAAGTGCATCCAGTTTTTGCCGTAACCCTCTCAACTCTTTAAAACTTGCTATGTGGGTGAAATTATGATGTCATTCCAGGTTACAACCTCTTTAGAGTTCATTTGTACTGCCTTTCAAATTTAGGGTCATTTAGCTCAAAATAAATCATTAAATGCATGAAAAATATCAAATGAAGTCAGAAAGGGTTAAAAATTGTTGATGTGCCTTTGAATGGTGCATAATGAACACACAAAAATTATGGAGTTAAAAAAAGTTATAATAAATGAAATCTCTTTGTAGTGGATGAGTTTTCGTCCGGAACACTCATACTTCTTATGAGATTGTCCAATTTGTACACGAAGTGCATCCAGTTATTGCCGTAACCCTATCAACTCTTTGGAAGTTGCTATGTGGGTGAAATTATGATGTCATGCCAAGTTACAACCCTTTTAGCGTTCATTTGTACTGCCTTTCAAATTCAGGGTCATTTAGCTCAAAATAAATCATTAAATGCATGAAAAATATCAAATGAAGTCAGAAAGTGTTGAATTTTTTTGATGTGCCTTTGAATGGTGCATAATGAACACACAAAAAGTATAGAGTTAAAAAAAGTTATAATAAATGAAATCCCTTTGTAGTGGATGAATTTTCGTCCGAAACACTCATACCTCTGATGAGATTGTCCAATTTGTACACGAAGTGAATTCAGTTTTTGCCGTAACCCTCTCAACTCTTTTAAAGTTGCTATGTGGGTGAAATTATGATGTCATTCCAAGTTACAACCTTTTTAGAGTTCATTTGTACTGCTTTTTAATTCAGGGTCATCTAGCTCAAAATAAATCATTAAATGCATGAAAAATATCACATGAAGTCAGAAAGGGTTGAAAATTGATGATATGCCTTTGAATGGTTCATATTAAACAAACAAAAAGTATGGAGTTAAAATAAGTTATTAAAAATGAAATCCGTTTGTAATAGATGAGTTTTCGTCCGAAACCCTCATACTTCGAAAGAGATTGTCCAATTTATACACGAAGTGCATCCAGTTTTTGCCGTAACCCTGTCAACTCTTTAGAAGTTGCTATGTGGGTGAAATTATTATGTCATGCCAATCTCAAACCTTTTTAGAGTTCATTTGTACTGCTTTTCAAATTCAGGGTCATCTAGCTCAAAATAAATCAATAAATGCATGAAAAATATCAAATGAAGTCAGAAAGGGTTGAAAATTGATGATGTGCCTTTGAATGGTGCACATTGAACACACAAAAAGTGTTGAGTTAAAATAAGTTTTTAAAATGAAATGCCTTTGTAATAGATGAGTTTTCGTCCGAAACCCTCATACTTCTTATGAGATTGTCCAATTTGTACACGAAGTGCATCCAGTTTTTGCCGTAACCCTCCCAACTCTTTCGAAGTTGCTATGTGGGTGAAATTACGATGTCATTCCAAGTTACAACCTCTTTAGAGTTCATTTGTACTGCCTTTCAAATTCCGGGTCATCTAGCTCAAAATAAACCATTAAATACATGAAATATATGAAATGAAGTCAGAAAGGGTTGAAAATTGATGATGTGCCTTTGAATGGTGCGTAATGAAGACACAAAAAGTATGGATATAAAATAAGTTATTAAAAATGAAATCCCTTTGTAATAGATGAGTTTTCGTCCGAAACCCTCATACGTCTTATGAGATTGTCCAATTTGTACACGAAGTGCATCCAGTTTTTGCCGTAACCCTCTCAACTCTTTAGAACTTGCTATGTGGGTGAAATTATGATGTCATTCCAGGTTACAACCTCTTTAGAGTTCATTTGTACTGCCTTTCAAATTTAGGGTCATTTAGCTCAAAATAAATCATTAAATGCATGAAAAATATCAAATGAAGTCAGAAAGGGTTAAAAATTGTTGATGTGCCTTTGAATGGTGCATAATGAACACACAAAAATTATGGAGTTAAAAAAGTTATAATAAATGAAATCTCTATGTAGTGGATGAGTTTTCGTCCGGAACACTCATACTTCTTATGAGATTGTCCAATTTGTACACGAAGTGCATCCAGTTATTGCCGTAACCCTCTCAACTCTTTGGGAGTTGCTATGTGGGTGAAATTATGACTTCATGCCAAGTTACAACCCTTTTAGAGTTCATTTGTACTGCCTTTCAAATTCAGGGTCATTTAGCTTAAAATAAATCATTAAATGCATGAAAAATATCAAATGAAGTCAGAAAGGGTTGAAATTTTTTGATGTGCCTTTTAATGGTGCATAATGAACACACAAAAAGTATGGAGTTAAAAAAAGTTATAATAAATGAAATCCCTTTGTAGTGGATGAATTTTCGTCCGAAACACTCATACCTCTGACGAGATTGTCCAATTTGTACACGAAGTGAATTCAGTTTTTGCCGTAACCCTCTCAACTCTTTTAAAGTTGCTATGTGGGTGAAATTATGATGTCATTCCAAGTTACAACCTTTTTAGAGTTCATTTGTACTGCTTTTTAATTCAGGGTCATCTAGCTCAAAATAAATCATTAAATGCATGAAAAATATCACATGAAGTCAGAAAGGGTTGAAAATTGATGATGTGCCTTTGAATGGTGAACATTGAACACACAAAAAGTGTTGAGTTAAAATAAGTGTTTAAAATGAAATGCCTTTGTAATAGACGAGTTTTCGTCTGAAACCCTCATACTTCTTATGAGATTGTCCAATTTGTACACGAAGTGCATGCAGTTTTTGCCGTAACCCTCTCAACTCTTTCGAAGTTGCTATGTGGGTGAAATTACAATGTCATTCCAAGTTACAACCTCTTTAGAGTTCATTTGTACTGCCTTTCAAATTCTGGGTCATCTAGCTCAAAATAAACCATTAAATACATGAAAAATATCAAATGAAGTCAGAAAGGGTTGAAAATTGATGATGTGCCTTTGAATTGTGCGTAATGTACACAAAAAAAGTATGGATATAAAATAAGTTATTAAAAATGAAATCCCTTTGTAATAGATGAGTTTTCGTCCGAAACCCTCATACTTCTTATGAGATTGTCCAATTTGTACACGAAGTGCATCCAGTTTTTGCCGTAACCCTCTCAACTCTTTAGAACTTGCTATGTGGGTGAAATTATGATGTCATTCCAGGTTACAACCTCTTTAGAGTTCATTTGTACTACCTTTCAAATTTAGGGTCATTTAGCTCAAAATAAATCATTAAATGCATGAAAAATATCAAATGAAGTCAGAAAGGGTTAAAAATTGTTGATGTGCCTTTGAATGGTGCATAATGAACACACAAAAATTATGGAGTTAAAAAAAGTTATAATAAATGAAATCTCTTTGTAGTGGATGAGTTTTTGTCCGGAACACTCATACTTCTTATGAGATTGTCCAATTTGTACACGAAGTGCATCCAGTCATTGCCGTAACCCTCTCAACTCTTTGGAAGTTGCTATGTGGGTGAAATTATGATGTCATGCCAAGTTACAACCTTTTTAGAGTTCATTTGTACTGCCTTTCAAATTCAGGGTCATTTAGCTCAAAATAAATCATTAAATGCATGAAAACTATCAAATGAAGTCAGAAAGGGTTGAAATTTTTTGATGTGCCTTTGAATGGTGCATAATGAGCACACACAAAGTATGGAGTTAAAAAAAGTTATAATAAATGAAATCCCTTTGTAGTGGATGAGTTTTCATCCGAAACACTCATACCTCTGATGAGATTGTCCAATTTGTACACAAAGTGAATTCAGTTTTTGCCGTAACCCTCTCAACTCTTTTGAAGTTGCTATGTGGGTGAAATTATGATGTCATTCCAAGTTACAACCTATTTAGAGTTCATTTGTACTGCTTTTTAATTCAGGGTCATCTAGCTCAAAATAAATCATTAAATGCATGAAAAATATCACATGAATTCAGAAAGGGTTGAAAATTGATGATGTGCCTTTGAATGGTGCACATTGAACACACAAAAAGTGTTGAGTTAAAATAAGTTTTTAAAATGAAATGCCTTTGTAATAGATGAGTTTTCGTCCGAAACCCTCATATTTCTTATGAGATTGTCCAATTTGTACACGAAGTGCATCCAGTTTTTGCCGTAACCCTCTCAACTCTTTCGAAGATGCTATGTGGGTGAAATTACGATGTCATGCCAAGTTACAACCTCTTTAAAGTTCATTTGTACTGCCTTTCAAATTCTGGGTCATCTAGCTCAAAATAAACCATTAAATACATGAAAAATATCAAATGAAGTCAGAAAGGGTTGAAAATTGATGATGTGCCTTTGAATGGTGCGTAATGAACACACAAAAAGTATGGATATAAAATAAGTTATTAAAAATGAAATCCCTTTGTAATAGATGAGTTTTCGTCCGAAACCCTCATACTTCTTATGAGATTCTCCAATTTGTACACGAAGTGCATCCAGTTTTTGCCGTAACCCTCTCAACTCTTTAGAAGTTAATATGTGGGTGAAATTATGATGTCATTCCAGGTTACAACCTCTTTAGAGTTCATTTGTACTGCCTTTCAAATTAAGGGTCATTTAGCTCAAAATAAATCATTAAATGCATGAAAAATATCAAATGAAGTCAGAAAGGGTTAAAAATTGTTGATGTGCCTTTGAATGGTGCATAATGAACACACAAAAAGTATGGAGTTAAAAAATTTATAGCAAATGAAATCCCTTTGTAGTGGATGAGTTTTCGTCCGAAACACTCATACTTCTGATGAGATTGTCCAATTTGTACACGAAGTGAATCCAGTTTTTGCCGTAACCTTCTCAACTCTTTAGAAGTTGCAATGTGGGTGAAATTATGATGTCATGCCAAGTTACAACCTTTTCAGAGTTCATTTGTACTGCTTTCCAAATTCAGGGTCATTTAGCTAAAAATAAATCATTAAATGCATGAAAAATATCAAATGAAGTCAGAAAGGGTTGAAAATTAATGATGTGCCTTTGAATTGTGCATATTAAACACACAAAAAGTATGGAGTTAAAATAAGTTATTAAAACTGAAATCCCTTTGTAATAGATGAGTTTTCGTCCGAAACCATCATACTTCTTATCAGATTGTCCAATTTGTACACGAAGTGCATCCAGTTATTGCCGTAACCCTCTCAACTCTTTGGAAGTTGCTATGTGGGTGAAATTATGATGTCATGCCAAGTTACAACCTCTCTAGAGTTCATTTGTACTACCTTTCAAATTCAGGGTCATTTAGCTCAAAATAAATCATTAAATGCATGAAAAATATCAAATGAAGTCACAAAGGGTTGAAAATTGTTGATGTGACTTTGAATGGTGCATAATGAACACACAAAAAGTATGGAGTTAAAAAAGTTATAATAAATGAAATCCCTTTGTAGTGGATGAGTTTTCGTCCGAAACACTCATACTTCTGATGAGATTCTCCAATTTGTACACGAAGTGAATCAAGTTTTTGCCGTAACCTTCTCAACTATTTTGAAGTTGCTATGTGGGTGAAATTATGATGTCATGCCAAGTTTCAACCTTTTTAGAGTTCATTTGTACTGCTTTTTAATTTAGGGTCATCTTTCTAAAAATAAATCATCAAATGCATGAAAAATATCAAATGAAGTCAGAAAGGGTTGAAAATTTATGATGTGCCTTTGAATGGTGCATATTGAACACACAAAAAGTGTTGAGTTAAAATAAGTTATTAAAAATGAAATCCCTTTGTAATAGATGAGTTTTCGTCCGAAACCCTCATACTTCGAAAAAGATTGTCCAATTTATACATGAAGTGCATCCAGTTTTTGCCGTAACCCTCTCAACTCTTTCGAAGTTGCTATGTCGGTGAAATTATGATGTCATGCCAAGTTACAACCTCTTTAGAGTTTATTTGTACTGCCTTTCAAATTCTGGGTCATCTAGCTCAAAATAAACCATTAAATACATGAAAAATATCAAATGAAGTCAGAAAGGGTTGAAAATTGATGATGTGCCTTTGAATGGTGCGTAATGAACACACAAAAAGTATGGATATAAAATAAGTTATTAAAAATGAAATCCCTTTGTAATAGATGAGTTTTCGTCCGAAACCCTCATACTTCTTATGAGATTCTCCAATTTGTACACGAAGTGCATCCAGTTTTTGCCGTAACCCTCTCAACTCTTTAGAAGTTAATATGTGGGTGAAATTATGATGTCATTCCAGGTTACAACCTCTTTAGAGTTCATTTGTACTGCCTTTCAAATTAAGGGTCATTTAGCTCAAAATAAATCATTAAATGCATGAAAAATATCAAATGAAGTCAGAAAGGGTTAAAAATTGTTGATGTGCCTTTGAATGGTGCATAATGAACACACAAAAAGTATGGAGTTAAAAAATTTATAGCAAATGAAATCCCTTTGTAGTGGATGAGTTTTCGTCCGAAACACTCATACTTCTGATGAGATTGTCCAATTTGTACACGAAGTGAATCCAGTTTTTGCCGTAACCTTCTCAACTCTTTAGAAGTTGCAATGTGGGTGAAATTATGATGTCATGCCAAGTTACAACCTTTTCAGAGTTCATTTGTACTGCTTTCCAAATTCAGGGTCATTTAGCTAAAAATAAATCATTAAATGCATGAAAAATATCAAATGAAGTCAGAAAGGGTTGAAAATTAATGATGTGCCTTTGAATTGTGCATATTAAACACACAAAAAGTATGGAGTTAAAATAAGTTATTAAAACTGAAATCCCTTTGTAATAGATGAGTTTTCGTCCGAAACCATCATACTTCTTATCAGATTGTCCAATTTGTACACGAAGTGCATCCAGTTATTGCCGTAACCCTCTCAACTCTTTGGAAGTTGCTATGTGGGTGAAATTATGATGTCATGCCAAGTTACAACCTCTCTAGAGTTCATTTGTACTACCTTTCAAATTCAGGGTCATTTAGCTCAAAATAAATCATTAAATGCATGAAAAATATCAAATGAAGTCACAAAGGGTTGAAAATTGTTGATGTGACTTTGAATGGTGCATAATGAACACACAAAAAGTATGGAGTTAAAAAAGTTATAATAAATGAAATCCCTTTGTAGTGGATGAGTTTTCGTCCGAAACACTCATACTTCTGATGAGATTCTCCAATTTGTACACGAAGTGAATCAAGTTTTTGCCGTAACCTTCTCAACTATTTTGAAGTTGCTATGTGGGTGAAATTATGATGTCATGCCAAGTTTCAACCTTTTTAGAGTTCATTTGTACTGCTTTTTAATTTAGGGTCATCTTTCTAAAAATAAATCATCAAATGCATGAAAAATATCAAATGAAGTCAGAAAGGGTTGAAAATTGATGATGTGCCTTTGAATGGTGCATATTGAACACACAAAAAGTGTTGAGTTAAAATAAGTTATTAAAAATGAAATCCCTTTGTAATAGATGAGTTTTCGTCCGAAACCCTCATACTTCGAAAAAGATTGTCCAATTTATACATGAAGTGCATCCAGTTTTTGCCGTAACCCTCTCAACTCTTTCGAAGTTGCTATGTCGGTGAAATTATGATGTCATGCCAAGTTACAACCTCTTTAGAGTTTATTTGTACTGCCTTTCAAATTCTGGGTCATCTAGCTCAAAATAAACCATTAAATACATGAAAAATATCAAATGAAGTCAGAAAGGGTTGAAAATTGATGATGTGCCTTTGAATGGTGCGTAATGAACACACAAAAAGTATGGATATAAAATAAGTTATTAAAAATGAAATCCCTTTGTAATAGATGAGTTTTCGTCCGAAACCCTCATACTTCTTATGAGATTCTCCAATTTGTACACGAAGTGCATCCAGTTTTTGCCGTAACCCTCTCAACTCTTTAGAAGTTAATATGTGGGTGAAATTATGATGTCATTCCAGGTTACAACCTCTTTAGAGTTCATTTGTACTGCCTTTCAAATTAAGGGTCATTTAGCTCAAAATAAATCATTAAATGCATGAAAAATATCAAATGAAGTCAGAAAGGGTTAAAAATTGTTGATGTGCCTTTGAATGGTGCATAATGAACACACAAAAAGTATGGAGTTAAAAAATTTATAGCAAATGAAATCCCTTTGTAGTGGATGAGTTTTCGTCCGAAACACTCATACTTCTGATGAGATTGTCCAATTTGTACACGAAGTGAATCCAGTTTTTGCCGTAACCTTCTCAACTCTTTAGAAGTTGCAATGTGGGTGAAATTATGATGTCATGCCAAGTTACAACCTTTTCAGAGTTCATTTGTACTGCTTTCCAAATTCAGGGTCATTTAGCTAAAAATAAATCATTAAATGCATGAAAAATATCAAATGAAGTCAGAAAGGGTTGAAAATTAATGATGTGCCTTTGAATTGTGCATATTAAACACACAAAAAGTATGGAGTTAAAATAAGTTATTAAAACTGAAATCCCTTTGTAGTGGATGAGTTTTCGTCCGAAACACTCATACTTCTGATGAGATTCTCCAATTTGTACACGAAGTGAATCAAGTTTTTGCCGTAACCTTCTCAACTATTTTGAAGTTGCTATGTGGGTGAAATTATGATGTCATGCCAAGTTTCAACCTTTTTAGAGTTCATTTGTACTGCTTTTTAATTTAGGGTCATCTTTCTAAAAATAAATCATCAAATGCATGAAAAATATCAAATGAAGTCAGAAAGGGTTGAAAATTGATGATGTGCCTTTGAATGGTGCATATTGAACACACAAAAAGTGTTGAGTTAAAATAAGTTATTAAAAATGAAATCCCTTTGTAATAGATGAGTTTTCGTCCGAAACCCTCATACTTCGAAAAAGATTGTCCAATTTATACATGAAGTGCATCCAGTTTTTGCCGTAACCCTCTCAACTCTTTCGAAGTTGCTATGTCGGTGAAATTATGATGTCATGCCAAGTTACAACCTCTTTAGAGTTTATTTGTACTGCCTTTCAAATTCTGGGTCATCTAGCTCAAAATAAACCATTAAATACATGAAAAATATCAAATGAAGTCAGAAAGGGTTGAAAATTGATGATGTGCCTTTGAATGGTGCGTAATGAACACACAAAAAGGATGGATATAAAATAAGTTATTAAAAATGAAATCCCTTTGTAATAGATGAGTTTTCGTCCGAAACCCTCATACTTCTTATGAGATTCTCCAATTTGTACACGAAGTGCATCCAGTTTTTGCCGTAACCCTCTCAACTCTTTAGAAGTTAATATGTGGGTGAAATTATGATGTCATTCCAGGTTACAACCTCTTTAGAGTTCATTTGTACTGCCTTTCAAATTAAGGGTCATTTAGCTCAAAATAAATCATTAAATGCATGAAAAATATCAAATGAAGTCAGAAAGGGTTAAAAATTGTTGATGTGCCTTTGAATGGTGCATAATGAACACACAAAAAGTATGGAGTTAAAAAATTTATAGCAAATGAAATCCCTTTGTAGTGGATGAGTTTTCGTCCGAAACACTCATACTTCTGATGAGATTGTCCAATTTGTACACGAAGTGAATCCAGTTTTTGCCGTAACCTTCTCAACTCTTTAGAAGTTGCAATGTGGGTGAAATTATGATGTCATGCCAAGTTACAACCTTTTCAGAGTTCATTTGTACTGCTTTCCAAATTCAGGGTCATTTAGCTAAAAATAAATCATTAAATGCATGAAAAATATCAAATGAAGTCAGAAAGGGTTGAAAATTAATGATGTGCCTTTGAATTGTGCATATTAAACACACAAAAAGTATGGAGTTAAAATAAGTTATTAAAACTGAAATCCCTTTGTAATAGATGAGTTTTCGTCCGAAACCATCATACTTCTTATCAGATTGTCCAATTTGTACACGAAGTGCATCCAGTTATTGCCGTAACCCTCTCAACTCTTTGGAAGTTGCTATGTGGGTGAAATTATGATGTCATGCCAAGTTACAACCTCTCTAGAGTTCATTTGTACTACCTTTCAAATTCAGGGTCATTTAGCTCAAAATAAATCATTAAATGCATGAAAAATATCAAATGAAGTCACAAAGGGTTGAAAATTGTTGATGTGACTTTGAATGGTGCATAATGAACACACAAAAAGTATGGAGTTAAAAAAGTTATAATAAATGAAATCCCTTTGTAGTGGATGAGTTTTCGTCCGAAACACTCATACTTCTGATGAGATTCTCCAATTTGTACACGAAGTGAATCAAGTTTTTGCCGTAACCTTCTCAACTATTTTGAAGTTGCTATGTGGGTGAAATTATGATGTCATGCCAAGTTTCAACCTTTTTAGAGTTCATTTGTACTGCTTTTTAATTTAGGGTCATCTTTCTAAAAATAAATCATCAAATGCATGAAAAATATCAAATGAAGTCAGAAAGGGTTGAAAATTGATGATGTGCCTTTGAATGGTGCATATTGAACACACAAAAAGTGTTGAGTTAAAATAAGTTATTAAAAATGAAATCCCTTTGTAATAGATGAGTTTTCGTCCGAAACCCTCATACTTCGAAAAAGATTGTCCAATTTATACATGAAGTGCATCCAGTTTTTGCCGTAACCCTCTCAACTCTTTCGAAGTTGCTATGTCGGTGAAATTATGATGTCATGCCAAGTTACAACCTCTTTAGAGTTTATTTGTACTGCCTTTCAAATTCTGGGTCATCTAGCTCAAAATAAACCATTAAATACATGAAAAATATCAAATGAAGTCAGAAAGGGTTGAAAATTGATGATGTGCCTTTGAATGGTGCGTAATGAACACACAAAAAGTATGGATATAAAATAAGTTATTAAAAATGAAATCCCTTTGTAATAGATGAGTTTTCGTCCGAAACCCTCATACTTCTTATGAGATTCTCCAATTTGTACACGAAGTGCATCCAGTTTTTGCCGTAACCCTCTCAACTCTTTAGAAGTTAATATGTGGGTGAAATTATGATGTCATTCCAGGTTACAACCTCTTTAGAGTTCATTTGTACTGCCTTTCAAATTAAGGGTCATTTAGCTCAAAATAAATCATTAAATGCATGAAAAATATCAAATGAAGTCAGAAAGGGTTAAAAATTGTTGATGTGCCTTTGAATGGTGCATAATGAACACACAAAAAGTATGGAGTTAAAAAATTTATAGCAAATGAAATCCCTTTGTAGTGGATGAGTTTTCGTCCGAAACACTCATACTTCTGATGAGATTGTCCAATTTGTACACGAAGTGAATCCAGTTTTTGCCGTAACCTTCTCAACTCTTTAGAAGTTGCAATGTGGGTGAAATTATTATGTCATGCCAAGTTACAACCTTTTCAGAGTTCATTTGTACTGCTTTCCAAATTCAGGGTCATTTAGCTAAAAATAAATCATTAAATGCATGAAAAATATCAAATGAAGTCAGAAAGGGTTGAAAATTAATGATGTGCCTTTGAATTGTGCATATTAAACACACAAAAAGTATGGAGTTAAAATAAGTTATTAAAACTGAAATCCCTTTGTAATAGATGAGTTTTCGTCCGAAACCATCATACTTCTTATCAGATTGTCCAATTTGTACACGAAGTGCATCCAGTTATTGCCGTAACCCTCTCAACTCTTTGGAAGTTGCTATGTGGGTGAAATTATGATGTCATGCCAAGTTACAACCTCTCTAGAGTTCATTTGTACTACCTTTCAAATTCAGGGTCATTTAGCTCAAAATAAATCATTAAATGCATGAAAAATATCAAATGAAGTCACAAAGGGTTGAAAATTGTTGATGTGACTTTGAATGGTGCATAATGAACACACAAAAAGTATGGAGTTAAAAAAGTTATAATAAATGAAATCCCTTTGTAGTGGATGAGTTTTCGTCCGAAACACTCATACTTCTGATGAGATTGTCCAATTTGTACACGAAGTGAATCAAGTTTTTGCCGTAACCTTCTCAACTATTTTGAAGTTGCTATGTGGGTGAAATTATGATGTCATGCCAAGTTTCAAGCTTTTTAGAGTTCATTTGTACTGCTTTTTAATTTAGGGTCATCTTTCTAAAAATAAATCATCAAATGCATGAAAAATATCAAATGAAGTCAGAAAGGGTTGAAAATTGATGATGTGCCTTTGAATGGTGCATATTGAACACACAAAAAGTGTTGAGTTAAAATAAGTTATTAAAAATGAAATCCCTTTGTAATAGATGAGTTTTCGTCCGAAACCCTCATACTTCGAAAAAGATTGTCCAATTTATACATGAAGTGCATCCAGTTTTTGCCGTAACCCTCTCAACTCTTTCGAAGTTGCTATGTCGGTGAAATTATGATGTCATGCCAAGTTACAACCTCTTTAGAGTTTATTTGTACTGCCTTTCAAATTCTGGGTCATCTAGCTCAAAATAAACCATTAAATACATGAAAAATATCAAATGAAGTCAGAAAGGGTTGAAAATTGATGATGTGCCTTTGAATGGTGCGTAATGAACACACAAAAAGTATGGATATAAAATAAGTTATTAAAAATGAAATCCCTTTGTAATAGATGAGTTTTCGTCCGAAACCCTCATACTTCTTATGAGATTCTCCAATTTGTACACGAAGTGCATCCAGTTTTTGCCGTAACCCTCTCAACTCTTTAGAAGTTAATATGTGGGTGAAATTATGATGTCATTCCAGGTTACAACCTCTTTAGAGTTCATTTGTACTGCCTTTCAAATTAAGGGTCATTTAGCTCAAAATAAATCATTAAATGCATGAAAAATGTCAAATGAAGTCAGAAAGGGTTAAAAATTGTTGATGTGCCTTTGAATGGTGCATAATGAACACACAAAAAGTATGGAGTTAAAAAATTTATAGCAAATGAAATCCCTTTGTAGTGGATGAGTTTTCGTCCGAAACACTCATACTTCTGATGAGATTGTCCAATTTGTACACGAAGTGAATCCAGTTTTTGCCGTAACCTTCTCAACTCTTTAGAAGTTGCAATGTGGGTGAAATTATGATGTCATGCCAAGTTACAACCTTTTCAGAGTTCATTTGTACTGCTTTCCAAATTCAGGGTCATTTAGCTAAAAATAAATCATTAAATGCATGAAAAATATCAAATGAAGTCAGAAAGGGTTGAAAATTAATGATGTGCCTTTGAATTGTGCATATTAAACACACAAAAAGTATGGAGTTAAAATAAGTTATTAAAACTGAAATCCCTTTGTAATAGATGAGTTTTCGTCCGAAACCATCATACTTCTTATCAGATTGTCCAATTTGTACACGAAGTGCATCCAGTTATTGCCGTAACCCTCTCAACTCTTTGGAAGTTGCTATGTGGGTGAAATTATGATGTCATGCCAAGTTACAACCTCTCTAGAGTTCATTTGTACTACCTTTCAAATTCAGGGTCATTTAGCTCAAAATAAATCATTAAATGCATGAAAAATATCAAATGAAGTCACAAAGGGTTGAAAATTGTTGATGTGACTTTGAATGGTGCATAATGAACACACAAAAAGTATGGAGTTAAAAAAGTTATAATAAATGAAATCCCTTTGTAGTGGATGAGTTTTCGTCCGAAACACTCATACTTCTGATGAGATTGTCCAACTTGTACACGAAGTGAATCAAGTTTTTGCCGTAACCTTCTCAACTATTTTGAAGTTGCTATGTGGGTGAAATTATGATGTCATGCCAAGTTTCAACCTTTTTAGAGTTCATTTGTACTGCTTTTTAATTTAGGGTCATCTTTCTAAAAATAAATCATCAAATGCATGAAAAATATCAAATGAAGTCAGAAAGGGTTGAAAATTGATGATGTGCCTTTGAATGGTGCATATTGAACACACAAAAAGTGTTGAGTTAAAATAAGTTATTAAAAATGAAATCCCTTTGTAATAGATGAGTTTTCGTCCGAAACCCTCATACTTCGAAAAAGATTGTCCAATTTATACATGAAGTGCATCCAGTTTTTGCCGTAACCCTCTCAACTCTTTCGAAGTTGCTATGTCGGTGAAATTATGATGTCATGCCAAGTTACAACCTCTTTAGAGTTTATTTGTACTGCCTTTCAAATTCTGGGTCATCTAGCTCAAAATAAACCATTAAATACATGAAAAATATCAAATGAAGTCAGAAAGGGTTGAAAATTGATGATGTGCCTTTGAATGGTGCATAATGAACACACAAAAAGTATGGAGTTAAAAAATTTATAGCAAATGAAATCCCTTTGTAGTGGATGAGTTTTCGTCCGAAACACTCATACTTCTGATGAGATTGTCCAATTTGTACACGAAGTGAATCCAGTTTTTGCCGTAACCTTCTCAACTCTTTAGAAGTTGCAATGTGGGTGAAATTATGATGTCATGCCAAGTTACAACCTTTTCAGAGTTCATTTGTACTGCTTTCCAAATTCAGGGTCATTTAGCTAAAAATAAATCATTAAATGCATGAAAAATATCAAATGAAGTCAGAAAGGGTTGAAAATTAATGATGTGCCTTTGAATTGTGCATATTAAACACACAAAAAGTATGGAGTTAAAATAAGTTATTAAAACTGAAATCCCTTTGTAATAGATGAGTTTTCGTCCGAAACCATCATACTTCTTATCAGATTGTCCAATTTGTACACGAAGTGCATCCAGTTATTGCCGTAACCCTCTCAACTCTTTGGAAGTTGCTATGTGGGTGAAATTATGATGTCATGCCAAGTTACAACCTCTCTAGAGTTCATTTGTACTACCTTTCAAATTCAGGGTCATTTAGCTCAAAATAAATCATTAAATGCATGAAAAATATCAAATGAAGTCACAAAGGGTTGAAAATTGTTGATGTGACTTTGAATGGTGCATAATGAACACACAAAAAGTATGGAGTTAAAAAAGTTATAATAAATGAAATCCCTTTGTAGTGGATGAGTTTTCGTCCGAAACACTCATACTTCTGATGAGATTGTCCAATTTGTACACGAAGTGAATCAAGTTTTTGCCGTAACCTTCTCAACTATTTTGAAGTTGCTATGTGGGTGAAATTATGATGTCATGCCAAGTTTCAACCTTTTTAGAGTTCATTTGTACTGCTTTTTAATTTAGGGTCATCTTTCTAAAAATAAATCATCAAATGCATGAAAAATATCAAATGAAGTCAGAAAGGGTTGAAAATTGATGATGTGCCTTTGAATGGTGCATATTGAACACACAAAAAGTGTTGAGTTAAAATAAGTTATTAAAAATGAAATCCCTTTGTAATAGATGAGTTTTCGTCCGAAACCCTCATTCTTCGAAAAAGATTGTCCAATTTATACATGAAGTGCATCCAGTTTTTGCCGTAACCCTCTCAACTCTTTCGAAGTTGCTATGTCGGTGAAATTATGATGTCATGCCAAGTTACAACCTCTTTAGAGTTTATTTGTACTGCCTTTCAAATTCTGGGTCATCTAGCTCAAAATAAACCATTAAATACATGAAAAATATCAAATGAAGTCAGAAAGGGTTGAAAATTGATGATGTGCCTTTGAATGGTGCATAATGAACACACAAAAAGTATGGAGTTAAAAAATTTATAGCAAATGAAATCCCTTTGTAGTGGATGAGTTTTCGTCCGAAACACTCATACTTCTGATGAGATTGTCCAATTTGTACACGAAGTGAATCCAGTTTTTGCCGTAACCTTCTCAACTCTTTAGAAGTTGCAATGTGGGTGAAATTATGATGTCATGCCAAGTTACAACCTTTTCAGAGTTCATTTGTACTGCTTTCCAAATTCAGGGTCATTTAGCTAAAAATAAATCATTAAATGCATGAAAAATATCAAATGAAGTCAGAAAGGGTTGAAAATTAATGATGTGCCTTTGAATTGTGCATATTAAACACACAAAAAGTATGGAGTTAAAATAAGTTATTAAAACTGAAATCCCTTTGTAATAGATGAGTTTTCGTCCGAAACCATCATACTTCTTATCAGATTGTCCAATTTGTACACGAAGTGCATCCAGTTATTACCGTAACCCTCTCAACTCTTTGGAAGTTGCTATGTGGGTGAAATTATGATGTCATGCCAAGTTACAACCTCTCTAGAGTTCATTTGTACTACCTTTCAAATTCAGGGTCATTTAGCTCAAAATAAATCATTAAATGCATGAAAAATATCAAATGAAGTCACAAAGGGTTGAAAATTGTTGATGTGACTTTGAATGGTGCATAATGAACACACAAAAAGTATGGAGTTAAAAAAGTTATAATAAATGAAATCCCTTTGTAGTGGATGAGTTTTCGTCCGAAACACTCATACTTCTGATGAGATTGTCCAATTTGTACACGAAGTGAATCAAGTTTTTGCCGTAACCTTCTCAACTATTTTGAAGTTGCTATGTGGGTGAAATTATGATGTCATGCCAAGTTTCAACCTTTTTAGAGTTCATTTGTACTGCTTTTTAATTTAGGGTCATCTTTCTAAAAATAAATCATCAAATGCATGAAAAATATCAAATGAAGTCAGAAAGGGTTGAAAATTGATGATGTGCCTTTGAATGGTGCATATTGAACACACAAAAAGTGTTGAGTTAAAATAAGTTATTAAAAATGAAATCCCTTTGTAATAGATGAGTTTTCGTCCGAAACCCTCATACTTCGAAAAAGATTGTCCAATTTATACATGAAGTGCATCCAGTTTTTGCCGTAACCCTCTCAACTCTTTCGAAGTTGCTATGTCGGTGAAATTATGATGTCATGCCAAGTTACAACCTCTTTAGAGTTTATTTGTACTGCCTTTCAAATTCTGGGTCATCTAGCTCAAAATAAACCATTAAATACATGAAAAATATCAAATGAACTCAGAAAGGGTTGAAAATTGATGATGTGCCTTTGAATGGTGCATAATGAACACACAAAAAGTATGGAGTTAAAAAATTTATAGCAAATGAAATCCCTTTGTAGTGGATGAGTTTTCGTCCGAAACACTCATACTTCTGATGAGATTGTCCAATTTGTACACGAAGTGAATCCAGTTTTTGCCGTAACCTTCTCAACTCTTTAGAAGTTGCAATGTGGGTGAAATTATGATGTCATGCCAAGTTACAACCTTTTCAGAGTTCATTTGTACTGCTTTCCAAATTCAGGGTCATTTAGCTAAAAATAAATCATTAAATGCATGAAAAATATCAAATGAAGTCAGAAAGGGTTGAAAATTAATGATGTGCCTTTGAATTGTGCATATTAAACACACAAAAAGTATGGAGTTAAAATAAGTTATTAAAACTGAAATCCCTTTGTAATAGATGAGTTTTCGTCCGAAACCATCATACTTCTTATCAGATTGTCCAATTTGTACACGAAGTGCATCCAGTTATTGCCGTAACCCTCTCAACTCTTTGGAAGTTGCTATGTGGGTGAAATTATGATGTCATGCCAAGTTACAACCTCTCTAGAGTTCATTTGTACTACCTTTCAAATTCAGGGTCATTTAGCTCAAAATAAATCATTAAATGCATGAAAAATATCAAATGAAGTCACAAAGGGTTGAAAATTGTTGATGTGACTTTGAATGGTGCATAATGAACACACAAAAAGTATGGAGTTAAAAAAGTTATAATAAATGAAATCCCTTTGTAGTGGATGAGTTCTCGTCCGAAACACTCATACTTCTGATGAGATTGTCCAATTTGTACACGAAGTGAATCAAGTTTTTGCCGTAACCTTCTCAACTAATTTGAAGTTGCTATGTGGGTGAAATTATGATGTCATGCCAAGTTTCAACCTTTTTAGAGTTCATTTGTACTGCTTTTTAATTTAGGGTCATCTTTCTAAAAATAAATCATCAAATGCATGAAAAATATCAAATGAAGTCAGAAAGGGTTGAAAATTGATGATGTGCCTTTGAATGGTGCATATTGAACACACAAAAAGTGTTGAGTTAAAATAAGTTATTAAAAATGAAATCCCTTTGTAATAGATGAGTTTTCGTCCGAAACCCTCATACTTCGAAAAAGATTGTCCAATTTATACATGAAGTGCATCCAGTTTTTGCCGTAACCCTCTCAACTCTTTCGAAGTTGCTATGTCGGTGAAATTATGATGTCATGCCAAGTTACAACCTCTTTAGAGTTTATTTGTACTGCCTTTCAAATTCTGGGTCATCTAGCTCAAAATAAACCATTAAATACATGAAAAATATCAAATGAAGTCAGAAAGGGTTGAAAATTGATGATGTGCCTTTGAATGGTGCATAATGAACACACAAAAAGTATGGAGTTAAAAAATTTATAGCAAATGAAATCCCTTTGTAGTGGATGAGTTTTCGTCCGAAACACTCATACTTCTGATGAGATTGTCCAATTTGTACACGAAGTGAATCCAGTTTTTGCCGTAACCTTCTCAACTCTTTAGAAGTTGCAATGTGGGTGAAATTATGATGTCATGCCAAGTTACAACCTTTTCAGAGTTCATTTGTACTGCTTTCCAAATTCAGGGTCATTTAGCTAAAAATAAATCATTAAATGCATGAAAAATATCAAATGAAGTCAGAAAGGGTTGAAAATTAATGATGTGCCTTTGAATTGTGCATATTAAACACACAAAAAGTATGGAGTTAAAATAAGTTATTAAAACTGAAATCCCTTTGTAATAGATGAGTTTTCGTCCGAAACCATCATACTTCTTATCAGATTGTCCAATTTGTACACGAAGTGCATCCAGTTATTGCCGTAACCCTCTCAACTCTTTGGAAGTTGCTATGTGGGTGAAATTATGATGTCATGCCAGGTTACAACCTCTCTAGAGTTCATTTGTACTACCTTTCAAATTCAGGGTCATTTAGCTCAAAATAAATCATTAAATGCATGAAAAATATCAAATGAAGTCACAAAGGGTTGAAAATTGTTGATGTGACTTTGAATGGTGCATAATGAACACACAAAAAGTATGGAGTTAAAAAAGTTATAATAAATGAAATCCCTTTGTAGTGGATGAGTTTTCGTCCGAAACACTCATACTTCTGATGAGATTGTCCAATTTGTACACGAAGTGAATCAAGTTTTTGCCGTAACCTTCTCAACTATTTTGAAGTTGCTATGTGGGTGAAATTATGATGTCATGCCAAGTTTCAACCTTTTTAGAGTTCATTTGTACTGCTTTTTAATTTAGGGTCATCTTTCTAAAAATAAATCATCAAATGCATGAAAAATATCAAATGAAGTCAGAAAGGGTTGAAAATTGATGATGTGCCTTTGAATGGTGCATATTGAACACACAAAAAGTGTTGAGTTAAAATAAGTTATTAAAAATGAAATCCCTTTGTAATAGATGAGTTTTCGTCCGAAACCCTCATACTTCAAAAAAGATTGTCCAATTTATACATGAAGTGCATCCAGTTTTTGCCGTAACCCTCTCAACTCTTTCGAAGTTGCTATGTCGGTGAAATTATGATGTCATGCCAAGTTACAACCTCTTTAGAGTTTATTTGTACTGCCTTTCAAATTCTGGGTCATCTAGCTCAAAATAAACCATTAAATACATGAAAAATATCAAATGAAGTCAGAAAAGGTTGAAAATTGATGATGTGCCTTTGAATGGTGCGTAATGAACACACAAAAAGTATGGATATAAAATAAGTTATTAAAAATGAAATCCCTTTGTAATAGATGAGTTTTCGTCCAAAACCCTCATACTTCTTATGAGATTGTCCAATTTGTACACGAAGTGCATCCAGTTTTTGCCCTAACCCTCTCAACTCTTTAGAGGTTGCTATGTGGGTGAAATTATGATGTCATGCCAGGTTAAAACCTCTTCAGAGTTCATTTGGACTACCTTTCAAATTTAGGGTCATTTAGCTCAAAATAAATCATTAAATGCATGAAAAATATCAAATAAAGTCAGAAAGGGTTGAAAATGGTTGATGTGCCTTTGAATGGTGCATAATGAACACACAAAAATTATGGAGTTAAAAAAAGTTATGATAAATGAAATCTCTTTGTAGTGGATGAGTTTTCGTCCGGAACACTCATACTTCTGATGAGATTGTCCAATTTGTACACGAAGTGAATCCAGTTTTTGCCGTAACCCTCTCAACTATTTAGAAGTTTCTATGTGGGTGAAATTATGATGTCATGCCAAGTTACAACCTTTTTAGAGTTCATTTGTACTGCTTTACAAATTCAGGGTCATTTAGCTAAAAATAAATCATTAAATGCATGAAAATAATCAAATGAAGTCAGAAAGGGTTGAAAATTAATGATGTGCCTTTGAATTGTGCATATTAAACACACAAAAAGTATGGAGTTAAAATAAGTTATTAAAAATGAAATCCCTTTGTAATAGATGAGTTTTCGTCCGAAACCCTCATACTTCTTATGAGATTGTCCAATTTGTACACGAAGTGCATCCAGTTATTGCCGTAACCCTCTCAACTCTTTGGAAGTTGCTATGTGGTTGAAATTATGATGTCATGCCAAGTTACAACCTCTTTAGAGTTCATTTGTACTACCTTTCAAATTCAGGGTCATTTCGCTCAAAATAAATCATTAAATGCATGAAAAATATCAAATGAAGTCAGAAAGGGTTGAAAATTGTTGATGTGCCTTTGAATGGTGCATAATGAACACACAAAAAGTATGGAGTTAAAAAAAGTTATAATAAATGAAATCCCTTTGTAGTGGATGAGTTTTCGTCTGAAACACTCATACTTCTAATGAGATTGTCCAATTTGTACACGAAGTGAATCCAGTTTTTGCCGTAACCCTCTAAACTCTTTTGAAGTTGCTATGTGGGTGAAATTATGATGTCATGCCAATTTACAACCTTTTTAGAGTTCATTTGTACTGCTTTTTAAATTCAGGGTCGTCTAGCTCAAAATAAATCATTAAATGCATGAAAAATATCAAATGAAGTCAGAAAGGATTGAAAATTGATGATGTGCCTTTGAATGGTGCATATTAAACAAACAAAAAGTATGGAGTTAAAATTAGTTATTAAAAATGAATTCCCTTTGTAATAGATGAGTTTTCGTCCGAAACCCTCATACGTCGAAAGAGATTGTCCAATTTATACACGAAGTGCAACCAGTTTTTGCCGTAACCCTCTCAACTCTTTAGAAGTTGCTATGTGGGTGAAATTATTATGTCATGCCAAGTTACAACCTTTTTAAAGTTCATTTGTACTGCTTTCCAAATTCAGGGTCATCTAGCTCGAAATAAATCATTAAATGCATGAATAATATCAAATGAAGTCAGAAAGGGTTGAAAATAAATGATGTGCCTTTGAATGGTGCATAATGAACACACAAAAAGTATGGAGTTAAAATAAGTTATTAAAAATGAAATCCCTTTGTAATAGATGAGTTTTCGTCTGAAACCCTCATACTTCGAAAGAGATTGTCCAATTTATACACAAAGTACATCCAGTTTTTTTAGTAACCCTCGCAACTCTTTAGAAGTTTCTATGTGGGTGAAATTATGATGTCATGCCAAGTTACAACCTTTTTAGAGTTCATTTGTACTGCTTTTTAAATTCAGGGTCATCTAGCTCAAAATAAATCATTAAATGCATGAAAAATATCAAATGAAGTTAGAAAGGGTTGAAAATTGATGATGTGCCTTTGAATGGTGCATATTAAACAAACAAAAAGTATGGAGTTAAAATAAGTTATTATAAATGAAATCCCGTTGTAATAGATCAATTTTCGTCCGAAACCCTCATACTTCGAAAGAGATTGTCCAATTTATACACGAAGTGCATCGAGTTTTTGCCGTAACCCTCTCAACTCTTTAGAAGTTTCTATGTGGGTGAAATTATTATGTCATGCCAAGTTACAACCTTTTTAGAGTTCATTTGTACTGCTTTCCAAATTCAGGGTCGTCTAGCTCAAAATAAATCATTAAATGCATGAATAATATCAAATGAAGTCAGAAAGGGTTGAAAATGAATGATGTGCCTTTGAATTGTGCATATTAAAGACACAAAAAGTTTGGAGTTAAAAAAAGTTATAATAAATGAAATCCCTTTGTAGTGGATGAGTTTTCGTCTGAAACATTCATACTTCTAATGAGATTGTCCAATTTGTACACAAAGTGAATCCTGTTTTTGCCGTAACCCTCTAGACTCTTTTGAAGTTGCTATGTGGGTGAAATTATGATGTCATGCCAATGTACAACCTTTTTAGAGTTCATTTGTACATCTTTTTAAATTCAGGGTCATTTAGCTCAAAATAAATCATTAAATGCATGAAAAATATCAAATGAAGTCAGAAAGGGTTGAAAATTGATGATCTGCCTTTGAATGGTGCATATTAAACAAACAAAAAGTATGGAGTTAAAATAAGTTATTAAAAATGAAATCCCTTTGTAATAGATGAGTTTTCGTCCGAAACCCTCATACTTCGAAAGAGATTGTCCAATTTATACACGAAGTGCATCCAGTTTTTGCCGTAACCCTCTCAACTCTTTAGAAGTTGCTATGTGGGTGAAATTATGATGTCATGCCAAGTTACAACATTTTTAGAGTTCATTTGTACTGCTTTTCAAATTCAGGGTCATTTAGCTCAAAATAAATCATTAAATGCATGAAAAATATCAAATGAAGTCAGAGAGGGTTGAAAATTGATGAAGTGCCTTTGAATGGTGCACATTGAACACACAAAAAGTGTTGAGTTAAAATAAGTTTTTAAAATGAAATCCCTTTGTAATAGGTGAGTTTTCGTCCGGAACCCTCATACTTCTTATGAGATTGTCCAATTTTTACACGAAGTGCATCCAGTTTTTGCCGTCACCCTCTCAACTCTTTGGAAGTTGCTATGTGGGTGAAATTATGATGTCATGCCAGGTTACAACCTCTTTAGAGTTCATTTGTACTGCCTTTCAAATTCAGGGTCATTTAGTTGAAAATAAATCATTAAATGCATGAAAAATATCAAATGAAGTCAGAAAGGGTTGAAATTTTTTGATGTGCCTTTGAATGGTTCGTAATGAACACACAAAAAGTATGGATATAAAATAAGTTATTGAAAATGAAATCCCTTTCTAATAGATGAGTTTTTGTCCGAAGCCCTCATACTTCTTATGAGATTGTCCAATTTGTAAACGAAGTGCATCCAGTTTTTGCTGTAACCCTCTAAACTCTTTGGAAGTTGCTATGTGGGTGAAATTATGATGTCATGCTAGGTTACAACCTCTGTAGAGTTCATTTGTACTGCCTTTCAAATTCAGGGTCATTTAGCTGAAAATAAATCATTAAATGCATGAAAAATATCAAATGAAGTCAGAGAGGGTTGAAAATTGATGAAGTGCCTTTGAATGGTGCACATTGAACACACAAAAAGTGTTGAGTTAAAATAAGTTTTTAAAATGAAATCCCTTTGTAATAGGTGAGTTTTCGTCCGAAACCCTCATACTTCTTATGAGATTGTCCAATTTTTACACGAAGTGCATCCAGTTTTTGCCGTCACCCTCTCAACTCTTTGGAAGTTGCTATGTGGGTGAAATTATGATGTCATGCCAGGTTACAACCTCTTTAGAGTTCATTTGTACTGCCTTTCAAATTCAGGGTCATTTAGTTGAAAATAAATCATTAAATGCATGAAAAATATCAAATGAAGTCAGAAAGGGTTGAAATTTTTTGATGTGCCTTTGAATGGTTCGTAATGAACACACAAAAAGTATGGATATAAAATAAGTTATTCAAAATGAAATCGCTTTCTAATAGATGAGTTTTGGTCCGAAGCCCTCATACTTCTTATGAGATTGTCCAATTTGTACACGAAGTGCATCCAGTTTTTGCGGTAACCCTCTAAACTCTTTGGAAGTTGCTATGTGGGTGAAATTATGATGTCATGCTAGGTTACAACCTCTGTAGAGTTCATTTGTACTGCCTTTCAAATTCAGGGTCATTTAGCTGAAAATAAATCATTAAATGCATGAAAAATATCAAATGAAGTCAGAAAGGGTTGAAAATTGATGATGTGCCTTTTAATGGTGCATATTAAACACACAAAAAGTATGGAGTTAAAAAAAGTTATAATAAATGAAATCCCTTTGTAATAGATGAGTTTTCGTCCGAAACCCTCATACTTCTTATGAGATTGTCCAATTTGTACAAGAAGTGCATCCAGTTATTGCCGTAACCCTCTCAACACTTTGTAAGTTGCTATGTGGGTGAAATTATTATGTCATGCCAAGTTACAACCTTTTTAGAGTTCATTTGTACTGCTTTCCAAATTCAGGGTCATCTAGCTCAAAATAAATCATTAAATGCATGAATAATATCAAATGAAGTCAGAAAGGGTTGAAAATTGGTGATGTGCCTTCGAATCGTGCATAATGAACACACAAAAAGTATGGAGTTAAAATAAGTTATTAAAAATGAAATCCCTTTGTAATAGATGAGTTTTCGTCCGAAACCCTCATACTTCGAAAGAGATTGTCCAATTTATACACGAAGTGCATCCAGTTTTTGCCGTAACCCTCTCAACTCTTTAGAAGTTGCTATGTGGGTGAAATTATGATGTCATGCCAAGTTACAACATTTTTAGAGTTCATTTGTACTGCTTTTCAAATTCAGGGTCATTTAGCTCAAAATAAATCATTAAATGCATGAAAAATATCAAATGAAGTCAGAGAGGGTTGAAAATTGATGAAGTGCCTTTGAATGGTGCACATTGAACACACAAAAAGTGTTGAGTTAAAATAAGTTTTTAAAGTGAAATCCCTTTGTAATAGATGAGTTTTCGTCCGGAACCCTCATACTTCTTATGAGATTGTCCAATTTGTACACGAAGTGCATCCAGTTTTTGCCGTCACCCTCTCAACTCTTTGGAAGTTGCTATGTGGGTGAAATTATGATGTCATGCCAGGTTACAACCTCTTTAGAGTTCATTTGTACTGCCTTTCAAATTCAGGGTCATTTAGTTGAAAATAAATCATTAAATGCATGAAAAATATCAAATGAAGTCAGAAAGGGTTTAAATTTTTTGATGTGCCTTTGAATGGTTCGTAATGAACACACAAAAAGTATGGATATAAAATAAGTTATTGAAAATGAAATCCCTTTCTAATAGATGAGTTTTCGTCCGAAGCCCTCATACTTCTTATGAGATTGTCCAATATGTACACGAAGTGCATCCAGTTTTTGCTGTAACCCTCTAAACTCTTTGGAAGTTGCTATGTGGGTGAAATTATGATGTCATGCTAGGTTACAACCTCTGTAGAGTTCATTTGTACTGCCTTTCAAATTCAGGGTCATTTAGCTGAAAATAAATCATTAAATGCATGAAAAATATCAAATGAAGTCAGAAAGGGTTGAAAATTGATGATGTGCCTTTTAATGGTGCATAATGAACACACAAAAAGTATGGAGTTAAAAAAAGTTATAATAAATGAAATCCCTTTGTAGTGGATGAGTTTTCGTCCGAAACACTCATACTTCTGATGAGATTGTCCAATTTGTACACGAAGTGAGTCCAGTTTTTGCCGTAACCTTCTCAACTCTTTTGAAGTTGCTATGTGGGTGAAATTATGATGTCATGCCAAGTTACAACCTTTTTAGAGTTCATTTGTACTGCTTTTTAAATTCAGGGTCATCTAGCTCAAAATAAATCATTAAATGCATGAAAAATGTCAAATGAATTCAGAAAGGGTTGAAAATTAATGATGTGCCTTTGAATTGTGCATATTAAACACACAAAAAGTATGGAGTTAAAATAAGTTATTAAAAATGAAATCCCTTTGTAATAGATGAGTTTTCGTCCGAAACCCTCATACTTCTTATGAGATTGTCCAATTTGTACAAGAAGTGCATCCAGTTATTGCCGTAACCCTCTCAACTCTTTGTAAGTTGCTATGTGGTTGAAATTACGATGTCATGCCAAGTTACAACCTCTGTAGAGTTCATTTGTACTGCCTTTCAAATTCAGGGTCATTTAGCTCAAAATAAATCATTAAATGCACGAAAAATATCAAATGAAGTCAGAAAGGGTTGAAAATTGTTGATGTGCCTTGGAATGGTGCATAATGAACACACAAAAAGTTTGGAGTTAAAAAAAGTTATAATAAATGAAATCCCTTTGTAGTGGATGAGTTTTCGTCTGAAACACTCATACTTCTAATGAGATTGTCCAATTTGTACATGAAGTGAATCCGTTTTTTTGCCGTAACCCTCTAAACTCTTTTGAAGTTGCTATGTGGGTGAAATTATGATGTCATGCCAATGTACAACCTTTTTAGAGTTCATTTGTACAGCTTTTTAAATTCAGGGTCATCTAGCTCAAAATAAATCATTAAATGCATGAAAAATATCAAATGAAGTCAGAAAGGGTTGAAAATTGATGATCTGCCTTTGAATGGTGCATATTAAACAAACAAAAAGTATGGAGTTAAAATAAGTTATTAAAAATGAAATCCCTTTGTAATAGATGAGTTTTCGTCCGAAACCCTCATACTTCGAAAGAGATTGTACAATTTATACACGAAGTGCATCCAGTTTTTGCCGTAACCCTCTCAACTCTTTAGAAGTTGCTATGTGGGTGAAATTATGATGTCATGCCAGGTTACAACCTCTGTAGAGTTCATTTGTACTGCCTTTCAAATTCAGGGTCATTTAGCTGAAAATAAATCATTAAATGCATGAAAAATATCAAATGAAGTCAGAAAGGGTTGAAAATTGATGATGTGCCTTTTAATGGTGCATAATGAACACACAAAAAGTATGGAGTTAAAAAAAGTTATAATAAATGAAATCCCTTTGTAGTGGATGAGTTTTCGTCCGAAACACTCATACTTCTGATGAGATTGTCCAATTTGTACACGAAGTGAGTCCAGTTTTTGCCGTAACCTTCTCAACTCTTTTGAAGTTGCTATGTGGGTGAAATTATGATGTCATGCCAAGTTACAACCTTTTTAGAGTTCATTTGTACTGCTTTTTAAATTCAGGGTCATCTAGCTCAAAATAAACCATTAAATGCATGAAAAATGTCAAATGAAGTCAGAAAGGGTTGAAAATTAATGATGTGCCTTTGAATTGTGCATATTAAACACACAAAAAGTATGGAGTTAAAATAAGTTATTAAAAATGAAATCCCTTTGTAATAGATGAGTTTTCGTCCGAAACCCTCATACTTCTTATGAGATTGTCCAATTTGTACAAGAAGTGCATCCAGTTATTGCCGTAACCCTCTCAACTCTTTGTAAGTTGCTATGTGGTTGAAATTACGATGTCATGCCAAGTTACAACCTGTGTAGAGTTCATTTGTACTGCCTTTCAAATTCAGGGTCATTTAGCTCAAAATAAATCATTAAATGCATGAAAAATATCAAATGAAGTCAGAAAGGGTTGAAAATTGTTGATGTGCCTTTGAATGGTGCATAATGAACACACAAAAAGAGTTGAGTTAAAATAAGTTTTTAAAATGAAATCCCTTTGTAATAGATGAGTTTTCGTCCGGAACCCTCATACTTCTTATGTGATTGTCCAATTTGTACACGAAGTGCATCCAGTTTTTGCCGTCACCCTCTCAACTATTTAGAAGTTGCTATGTGGGTGAAATTATGATGTCATGCCAAGTTACAACCTCTTTAGAGTTCATTTGTACTGCCTTTCAAATTCTGGGTCATCTAGCTCAAAATAAACCATTAAATACATGAAAAATATCAAATGAAGTTAGAAAGGGTTGAAAATTGATGATGTGCCTTTGAATGGTTCGTAATGAACACACAAAAAGTATGGATATAAAATAAGTTATTGAAAATGAAATCCCTTTGTAATAGATGAGTTTTCGTCCGAAGCCCTCATACTTCTTATGAGATTGTCCAATTTGTACACGAAGTGCATCCAGTTTTTGCTGTAACCCTCTAAACTCTTTGGAAGTTGCTATGTGGGTGAAATTATGATGTCATGCCAAGTTACAACCTCTTTAGAGTTCATTTGTACTGCCTTTCAAATTCAGGGTCATTTAGCTGAAAATAAATCATTAAATGCATGAAAAATATCAAATGAAGTCAGAAAGGGTTGAAATTTGTTGATGTGCCTTTGAATGGTGCATAATGAACACACAAAAAGTTTGGAGTTAAAAAATGTTATAATAAATGAAATCCCTTTGTAGTGGATGAGTTTTCGTCCGAAACACTCATACTTCTGATGAGATTGCCCAATTTGTACACGAAGTGAATCCAGTTTTTGCCGTAACCTTATTTTTAAATTCAGGGTCATCTAGCTCAAAATAAATCATTAAATGCTTGAAAAATATCAAATGAAGTCAGAAAAGGTTGAAAATTGATGATGTGCCTTTGAATGGTGCATATTAAACACACAAAAAGTGTTGAGTTAAAATAAGTTATTAAAAATGAAATCCCTTTGTAATAGATGACTTTTCGTCCGAAACCCTCATACTTCGAAAAAGATTGTCCAATTTATACACGAAGTGCATCCAGTTTTTGCCGTAACCCTCTCAACTCTTTCGAAGTTGCTATGTGGGTGAAATTACGATGTCATGCCAAGTTACAACCTCTTTAGAGTTCATTTGTACTGCCTTTCAAATTCTGGGTCATCTAGCTCAAAATAAACCATTAAATACATGAAAAATATCAAATGAAGTTAGAAAGGGTTGAAAATTGATGATGTGCCTTTGAATGGTGCGTAATGAACACACAAAAAGTATTGATATAAAATAAGTTATTAAAAATGAAATCCCTTTGTAATAGATGAGTTTTCGTCCGAAACCCTCATACTTCTTATGAGATTGTCCAATTTGTACACGAAGTGCATCCAGTTTTGGCCGTAACCCTCTCAACTCTTTAGTAGTTGCTATGTGGGTGAAGTTATGATGTCATGCCAAGTTACAACCTTTTTAGAGTTCGTTTGTACTGCTTTTGAAATTCAGGGTCATTTAGCTCAAAATAAATCATTAAATGAATGAAAAATATCAAATGAAGTCATAAATGGTTGCAAAATTCATGATGTGACTTTGAATGGTGCATATTGAACACACAAAAAGTATGGAGTTAAACTACCTTATTGAAAATGAAATCCCTTTGTAATTGATGAGTTTTCGTCCGAAACCCTCATACTACCAAAGATATTGTCCTATTTGTACACGAAGTGCATCCAGTTTTTGCCATAACCCTCTCAACTCTTTAGAAGTTTCTATGTGGGTGAAATTATGATGTCATGACAAGTTAAGACCTTTTCAGAGTTCATTTGTACAGCTTTTCAAATCCAGGGTCATCTAGCTCAAAATAAACCATTAAATGCATGAAAATATCAAATGAAGTCAGAAAGGCTTGAAAATTGATGATGTGCCTTTTAATTGTGCATATTGAACACACAAAAAGTATGGAGTTAAAATAATTTATTAGTAATGAAATCCCTTTGTAAAAGATGAGTTTTCGTCCGAAACCCTCATACTTCTTATGAGATTGTCCAATTTGTACACGAAGTGCATCTAGTTTTTGCCGCAACCCTCTCAACATTTTAGAAGTTGCTATGTGGGTGAAATTATGATGTCATGCCAAGTTACAACCTCTTTAGAGTTCATTTGTACTGCTTTTCAAATTCAGGGTCATTTAGCTCAAAATAAATCATTAAATGCATGAAAAATATCAAATGAAGTCAGAAAGGTTTGAAAATTCATTATGTGACTTTGAGTGTTGCATATTAAACATACAAAAAGTATGGAGTTTAAATAAGTTATTAAAAATGAAATCCCATTGTAATAGATGAGTTTACGTCCGAAACCCTCATACTTTGAAAGATATTGTCCTCTTTGTACACGAAGTGCATCCAGTTTTTACCGTAACCCTCTCAACTCTTTAGAATTTGATATGTGGGTGAAATTATTATGTCATGCCAAGTCAAAACCTTTTCAGAGTTCTTTTGTACATCTTTTCAAATCCAGGGTCATCTAGCTCAAAATCAATCATTAAATGCATGAAAAATATCAAATGAAGTCAGAAAGGGTTGAAAATTGATGATGTGCCTTTGAATGTTGCATATTGAACACACAAAAAGTATGGAATTAAAATAAGTTATTGAAAATGAAATACCTTTGTCATAGATGAGTTTTCGTCCGAAACCCTCATACTTCTGATGAGATTGTCCAATTTGTACACAAAGTGCATCCAATTTTTGCCGTAACCCTCTCAACTCTTTAGAAGTTGCTATGTGGGTGAAATTATGATGTCATGCCAAGTTACAACCTTTTTAGAGTTCATTTGTACTGCTTTTCAAATTCAGGGTCATTTAGCTCAAAATAAATAATTAAATGCATGAATAATATCAAATGAAGTCAGAAAGGGTTGAAAATTGATGATGTGCCTTTGAAAGGTGCATAATGAACACACAAAAATTATGGAGTTAAAATAAGTTATAAAAAATGAAATCCCTTTGTAATAGATGAGTTTTCGTCCGAAACACTCATACTTCTTCTGAGATTGTCCAATTTGTTCACGAAGTGAATCCAGTTTTTGCTGTAACCCTCTCAACTCTTTAGAAGTTGCTATGTGGGTGAAATTGTGATGTCATGGCAAGTTACACCCTTTTTAGAGTTCATTTGTGCTGCTTTTCAAATTCAGGGTCATCTATCTCAAAATAAATCATAAATGCATGAAAAATATCAAATGAAGTCAGAAAGGGTTGAAAATTGATGATGTGCCTTCGAATGGCGCATACTGAACACTCAAAAACTATGGAGTTAAAATAAGGTATTAAAAATGAAATCCCTTTGTAATAGATGAGTTTTCGTCCGAAACCCTCATACTTCTTATGAGATTGTCCAATTTGTACACGAAGTGCATCCAGTTTTTGCCGTAACCCTCTCAACTCTTTAGAAGTTGCTGTGTGGGTGAAATTATGATTTCATGCCGAGTTACAACCTTTTTAGAGTTCATTTGTACTGCTTTTCAAATTCAGGGTCATTTAGCTCAAAAGAAATCATTAAATAAATGAAAAATATCAAATGAAGTCAGAAAGGGTTGAAAATTGATGATGTGCCATTGAATGATGCATACTGAACACACAAAAGTATGGAGTTAAAATAAGTTATTAAAAATGAAATCCCTTTGTAATAGATGAGTTTTTGTCCGAAACCCTCATACTTCTCATAAGATTATCCAATTTGTACACGAATTGCATCCAGTTTTTTCCGTCACCCTCTCAACTCTTTAGAAGTTTCTATGTGAGTGAAATTATCATGGCATGCCAAGTTACAACCTTTTAGAGTTCATTTGTACTGCTTTTCAAATTTAGGGTCATGTAGCTCAACATAAATCATTAAAAGCATGAAAAATATCAAATGAAGTCAGAAACGGTTGAAAATTCATGATGTGACTTTGAATGGTGCATATTGAATAGACAAAAAGTATGGAGTTAAAAGAAGTTCTTAAAAATGAAATCCCTTTGTAATAGATGAGTTTACGTCCGAAACCCTCATACTTTGAAAGATATTGTCCTCTTTGTACACGAAGTGCATCCAGTTTTTACCGTAACCCTCTCAACTCTTTAGAATTTGATATGTTGGTGAAATTATTATGTCATGCCAAGTCAAAACCTTTTCAGAGTTCTTTTGTACATCTTTTCAAATCCAGGGTCATCTAGCTCAAAATCAATCATTAAATGCATGAAAAATATCAAATGAAGTCAGAAAGGGTTGAAAATTGATGATGTGCCTTTGAATGTTGCATATTGAACACACAAAAAGTATGGAATTAAAATAAGTTATTGAAAATGAAATCCCTTTGTCATAGATGAGTTTTCGTCCGAAACCCTCATACTTCTGATGAAATTGTCCAATTTGTACACAAAGTGCATCCAATTTTTGCCGTAACCCTCTCAACTCTTTAGAAGTTGCTATGTGGGTGAAATTATGATGTCATGCCAAGTTACAACCTTTTTAGAGTTCATTTGTACTGCTTTTCAAATTCAGGGTCATTTAGCTCAAAATAAATAATTAAATGCATGAATGATATCAAATGAAGTCAGAAAGGGTTGAAAATTGATGATGTGCCTTTGAAAGGTGCATAATGAACACACAAAAATTATGGAGTTAAAATAAGTTATAAAAAATGAAATCCCTTTCTAATAGATGAGTTTTCGTCCGAAACACTCATACTTCTTCTGAGATTGTCCAATTTGTTCACGAAGTGAATCCAGTTTTTGCTGTAACCCTCTCAACTCTTTAGAAGTTGCTATGTGGGTGAAATTGTGATGTCATGGCAAATTACAACCTTTTTAGAGTTCATTTGTGCTGCTTTTCAAATTCAAGGTCATCTTGCTCAAAATAAATCATAAATGCATGAAAAATATCAAATGAAGTCAGAAAGGGTTGAAAATTGATGATGTGCCTTTGAATGGCGCATACTGAACACTCAAAAACTATGGAGTTAAAATAAGGTATTAAAAATGAAATCCCTTTGTAATAGATGAGTTTTCGTCCGAAACCCTCATACTTCTTATGAGATTGTCCAATTTGTACACGAAGTGCATCCAGTTTTTGCCGTAACCCTCTCAACTCTTTAGAAGTTGCTGTGTGGGTGAAATTATGATTTCATGCCGAGTTACAACCTTTTTAGAGTTCATTTGTACTGCTTTTCAAATTCAGGGTCATTTAGCTCAAAAGAAATCATTAAATAAATGAAAAATATCAAATGAAGTCAGAAAGGGTTGAAAATTGATGATGTGCCATTGAATGATGCATACTGAACACACAAAAGTATGGAGTTAAAATAAGTTATTAAAAATGAAATCCCTTTGTAATAGATGAGTTTTCGTCCGAAACCCTCATACTTCTCATAAGATTATCCAATTTGTACACGAATTGCATCCAGTTTTTTCCGTCACCCTCTCAACTCTTTAGAAGTTTCTATGTGAGTGAAATTATCATGGCATGCCAAGTTACAACCTTTTAGAGTTCATTTGTACTGCTTTTCAAATTTAGGGTCATGTAGCTCAAAATAAATCATTAAAAGCATGAAAAATATCAAATGAAGTCAGAAACGGTTGAAAATTCATGATGTGACTTTGAATGGTGCATATTGAATAGACAAAAAGTATGGAGTTAAAATAAGTTCTTAAAAATGAAATCCCTTTGTAATAGATGAGTTTACGTCCGAAACCCTCATACTTTTTGCCGTAACCCCCTCAACTCTTTAGAAGTTGCTATGTGGGTGAAACTATGATGTCATGCCAAGTTAAAACCTTTTTAGAATTCATTTGTACTGCTTTTCAAATTCAGGGTGATTTAGCTCAAAATAGATCATTAAATGCATGAAAAATATCAAATGAAGTCAGAAAGGGTTGAAAATTGATGATGTGCCTTTGAATGGTGTATATTGAACACACAAAAAGTATGGAGTTAAATAAGTTATTAAAAATGAAATCCCTTTGTAGTAGATGAGTTTTTGTCCGAAACCCTCATACTTCTTATGAGATTGTCCAATTTGTACACGAAGTGCATCCAGTTTTTGCCGTAACCCCCTCAACTCTTTAGAAGTTGATATGTGGGTGAAATTATGATGTCATGCCAAGTTACAACCTTTTTAGAGTTCATCTGTACTGCTTTTCAAATTCAGGGTCATCTAGCTCAAAATAAATCATTAAATGCATGAAAAATATCAAATGAAGTCAGAAAGGGTTGAAAATTGATGATGTGTCGTTGAATGATGCATATTGAACACAGATAAAGTATGGAGTTAAAATAAGTTATTAAAAATGAAATCCCTTTGTAATAGATGAGTTTTCGTCCAAAACCCTCATACTTCTTATAAGATTGTCCAATTTGTACACGAATTGCATCCAGTTTTTTCCGTCACCCTCTCAACTTTTTAGAAGTTTCTATGTGAGTGGAATTATCATGGCATGCCAAGTTACAACCTTTTAGAGTTCATTTGTACTGCTTTTCAAATTCAGGGTCATCTAGCTCAAAATAAATCATTAAAAGCATGAAAAATATCAACTGAAGTCAGAAACGCTTGAAAATTCATGATGTGACTTTGAATGGTGCATATTGAACAGACAAAAAGTATGGAGTTAAAATAAATTCTTAAAAATGAAATCCCTCTGTAATAGATGAGTTTACGTCCGAAACCCTCATACTTTGAAAGATATTGTCCTATTTGTACACGAAGTGCATCCACTTTTTGCCGTAACCCCCTCAACTCTTTAGAAGTTGCTATGTGGGTGAAATTATGATGTCATGCATGGTTAAAACCTTTTTAGAATTCATTTGGACTGCTTTTCAAATTCAGGGTCATTTAGCTCAAAATAAATCATTAAATGCATGAAAAATATCAAATGAAGTCAAAAAGGGTTGAAAATTGATGATGTGCCTTTGAATGGTGCATATTGAACACACAAAAAGTATGGAGTTAACATAAGTTATTAAAAATAAAATCCCTTTGTAATAGACGAGCTTTCGTCCGAAACCCTCATACTTCGAAAGAGATTCTCCAATATGTATACGAAGTGCATCCAGTTTCTGCCGTAACCCTCTCAACTCTTTATAAGTTGCTATGTGGGTGAAATTATGTTGTCATGCCTAGTTAAAACCTTTTCAGAGTTCATTTGTACTGCTTTTGAAATTTAGGGTCATCTAGCTCAAAATAAATCATTAAATGCATGAAAAATATGAAATGAAGTCAGAAAGGGTTGCAAATTGATGATGTTCCTTTGAATGGTGCATAGTGAACACAAAAAAAGTATGGAGTTAAAATAAGTTATTAAAAATGAAATCCCTTTGTAATAGATGAGTTTTCGTCCGAAACCCTCATACTTCTTATGAGATTGTCCAATTTGTACACGAAGTGCATCCAATTTTTGCCGTAACCCTCTCAACTCTTTAGAAATTGCTATGTGGGTGAAACTATGATGTCATGCCAGGTTACAACCTCTTTAGAGTTCATTTGTACTGCTTTTCAAATTCAGGGTCATCTAGCTCAAAATAAATCATTAAATGCATGAAAATATCAAATGAAGTCAGAAAGGCTTGAAAATTATTGATGTGCCTTTGAATGGTGCGTAATGATCGCACAAAAAGTATGGAGTTAAATAAGTTATTAAAAATGAAATCCCTTTGTAATAGATGAGTTTTCGTCCGAAACCCTCATACTTCTTATGAGATTGTTCAATTTGTACACGAAGTGCATGCAGTTTTTGCCGTAACCCCCTCAAATCTGTAGAAGTTGCTATGTGGGTGAAATTATGATGTCATGCCAAGTTACAACCTTTTTAGAGTTCCTTTGTACTGCTTTCCAAATTCAGGGTCATCTAGCTCAAAATAAATCATTAAATGCATGGAAAATATCAAATGAAGTCAGAAAGGGTTGAAAATTTATGATGTGCCTTTGGATGGTGCATACTGAACACACAAACCTATGGAGTTAAAATAAGTTATTGAAAAGGAAATCCCTTTGTAATAGATGAGTTTTTGTCCGAAACCCTCATACTTTTTATGAGATTGTCCAATTTGTACACGAAGTGCATCCACTTTTTGCCGGAACCCTCTCAACTCTTTAGAAGTTGCTATGTGGGTGAAATTAAGATGTCATGCCAGTTAAAACCTTTTTAGAATTCATTTGTACTGCTTTTCAAATTCAGGGTCATCTAGCTCAAAATAAATCATTAAATGCATAAAAAATAACAACTGAAGTCAGAAAGGGTTGAAAACTGATGATGTGCCTTTGAATGGTGCATATTGAACACACCAAAAGTATGGAGTTAAAATAAGTTATTAAAAATGAAATCCCTTTGTACTAGATGAGTTTATGTCCGAAACACTCATACTTCTTATGAGATTGTCCAATTTGTACACGAAGTGAATCCAGATTTAGCTGTAACCCTCTCAACTCTTTAGAAGTTGCTATTCGGGTGAAATTATGATGTCATGCCAAGTTACATCCTTTTAAGAGCTCATTTGTACTGCTTTTCAAATTCAGGGTCATCTAGCTCAAAATAAATAATTAAATGCATGAAAAATATCAAATGAAGTCAGAAAGGGTTGAAAATTGATGATGTGCCTTTGAATGGTGCATACTAAACACACAAAAACTATGGAGTTAAAATAAGGTATTAAAAATGAAATCCCTTTGTAATAGATGAGTTTTCGTCTGAAACCCTCATACTTCTTATGAGATTGTCCAATTTGTACACGAAGTGCATCCAGTTTTTGCCGTAACCCCCTCAACTCGTTACAAGCTGCTATGTGGGTGAAATTATGATGTCATGCCAAGTTACAACATTTTTAGAGTTCATTTGTAGTGCTTTTCAAATTCAGGGTCATTTAGCTCAAAATAAATCATTAAACGCATGAAAAATATCAAATCTACTCAGAAAGGGTTGAAAATTGATGATGTGCCTTTGAATGGTGCATACTGAGCACACAAAAACTATGGAGTTAAAATTAGGTATTAAAAATGAAATCCCTTTGTAATAGATGAGTTTTCGTCCGAAACCCTCATACTTCTTATGAGATTGTCCAATTTGTACACAAAGTGCATCCAATTTTTGCCGTAACCCTCTCAACTATTCTGAAGTTTCTATGTGGGTGTAATTATGATTTCATGCCAAGTTACAACATTTTTAGAGTTCATTTGTACTACTTTTTAAATTCAGGGTCATCTAGCTCAAAATAAATCATTAAATACATGAAAAATATCAAATGAAGTCAGAAAGGCTTGAAAATTGATGATGTGCCTTTGAATGGTGCATATTGAACACACAAAAAGTATGGAGTTAAAATAAGTTATTAAAAATGAAATCCCTTTGTAATAGATGAGTTTTCGTCCGAAACCCTCATACTTCGAAAGAGATTGTTCAATTTGTACACAAAGTGCATCCAGTTTTTTTCCGTAACCCTCTCAACTCTTTAGAAGTTGCTATGTGGGTGAAATTATGATGTCATGCCAAGTTACAACCTTTTAAGAGTTCATTTGTATTGCTTTTCAAATTCAGGGTCATTTAGCTCAAAAGAAATAATTAAATGCATGAAAAATATCAAATGAAGTCAGAAAGGGTTGAAAATTCATGTTGTGACTTTGAATGGTGCATATTGAACAGACAAAAAGTATGCAGTTAAAATAAGTTATTGAAAATGAAATCCCTTTGTAATAGATGAGTTTTCGTCCGAAACCCTCATACTTCTTATGAGATTGTCCAATTTGTACACGAAGTGCATCCAGTTTTTGCCGTAACCCTCTCAACTATTCTGAAGTTTCTATGCGGGTGAAATTATGATTTCATGCCAAGTTACAACCTTTCTAGAGTTCATTTGTACTACTTTTTAAATTCAGGGTCATTTAGCTCAAAATAAATCATTAAATACACGAAAAATATCAAATGAAGTCACAAAGGGTTGAAAATTGATGATGTGCCTTTGAATGGTGCATATTGAACACACAAAAAGTATGGAGTTAAAATAAGTTATTAAAAATGAAATCCCTTTGTAATAGATGAGTTTTCGTCCGAAACCCTCATACTTCGAAAGAGATTGTTCAATTTGTACACAAAGTGCATCCAGTTTTTTGCCGTAACCCTCTCAACTCTGGAGTTAAAATAATTTATTAAAAATGAAATCCCTTTGTAATAGATGAGTTTTCGTCTGAACCCCTCATACTTCTTATGAGATTGTCCAATTTGTACACGAAGTGCATCCTGTTTTTTTTGTAACCCTCTCAACTCTTTAGAAGTTTCTATGTAGGTAAAATTATGATGTCATGCCAAGTTATAACCTTTTCAGATTTCATTTGTACTGCTTTTCAAATTCAGGGTCATCTAGCTCAAAATAAATCATTAAACGCATGAAAAATATCAAATGAAGTCAGAAAGGGTTGAAAATTGATGATGTGCCTTTGAATCGTGCATATTGAACACAAAAAAGTATGGAGTTAAAATAAGTTATTAAAAATGAAATCCCTTTGTAATAGGTGAGTTTTCGTCGAAAACCCTTATACCTCGAAAGAGACTATCCAATTTATACATGGAGTGCATCTAGTTTTTGCCGTAACCGTCTCAACTCCTTAGAAGTTGCTATGTGGGTGAAATTATGATGTCATGCCAAGTTACAACCTTTTTAGAGTTCATTTGTACTACTTTTCAAATTCAGGGTCATCTAGCTCAAAATAAATCATTAAATGCATGAAAAATATCAAATGAAGTCAGAAAGGGTGGAAAATTGATGATGTGCCTTTGAATGGTGCATATTGAACAAACAAAAAGCATGGAGTTAAAATAATTTATTAAAAATGAAATCCCTTTGTAATAGATGAGTTTTCGTCCGAACCCCTCATACTTCTTATGAGATTGTCCAATTTGTACACGAAGTGCATCCAGTTTTTGTCGTAACCCTCTCAACTCTTTACAAGTTTCTATGTAGGTAAAATTATGATGTCATGCCAAGTTATAACCTTTTCAGATTTCATTTGTACTGCTTTTCAAATTTAGGGTCATCTAGCTCAAAATAAATCATTAAATGCATGAAAAATATCAAATGAAGTCAGAAAGGGTTGAAAATTGATGATGTGCCTTTGAACGGTGCATATTGAACACAAAAAGTATGGAGTTAAAATAAGTTATTAAAAATGAAATCCCTTTGTAATAGATGAGTTTTCGTCAAAAACCCTTATACTTCGAAAGAGACTGTCCAATTTATACACGGAGTGCATCTAGTTTTTGCCGTAACCGTCTCAACTCCTTAGAAGACTCTATGTGGGTGAAATTATGATGTCATGCCAAGTTACAACCTTTTTAGAGTTCATTTGTACTACTTTTCAAATTCAGGGTCATCTAGCTCAAAATAAATCATTAAATGCATGAAAAATATCAAATGAAGTCAGAAAGGGTTGAAAATTGATGATGTGCCTTTGAATGGTGCATATTGAACAAACAAAAAGCATGGAGTTAAAATAATTTATTAAAAATGAAATCCCTTTGTAATAGATGAGTTTTCGTCCGAACCCCTCATACTTCTTATGAGATTGTCCAATTTGTACACGAAGTGCATCCAGTTTTTGTCGTAACCCTCTCAACTCTTTAGAAGTTTCTATGTAGGTAAAATTATGATGTCATGCCAAGTTATAACCTTTTCCGATTTCATTTGTACTGCTTTTCAAATTCAGGGTCATCTAGCTCAAAATAAATCATTAAATGCATGAAAAATATCAAGTGAAGTCAGAAAGGGTTGAAAATTGATGATGTGCCTTTGAATGGTGCATATTGAACACAAAAAAGTATGGAGTTAAAATAAGTTATTAAAAATGAAATCCCTTTGTAATAGATGAGTTTTCGTCGAAAACCCTTATACTTCGAAAGAGACTGTCCAATTTATACACGAAGTGCATCTAGTTTTTGCCGTAACCGTCTCAACTCCTTAGAAGTTGCTATGTGGGTGAAATTATGATGTCATGCCAAGTTACAACCTTTTTAGAGTTCATTTGTACTACTTTTCAAATTCAGGGTCATCTAGCTCAAAATAAATCATTAAATGCATGAAAAATATCAAATCAAGTCAGAAAGGGTTGAAAATTGATGATGTGCCTTTGAATCGTGCACATTGAACACAAAAAAGTATGGAGTTAAAATAAGTTATTCAAAATGAAATCCCTTTGTAATAGATGAGTTTTCGTCCGAAACCCTCATACTTATGAGTTTGTCCAATTTGTACACGAAGTGCATACAGTTTTTGTCGTAACCGTCTCAACTCTTTTGAAGTTGCTGTGTGGGTGAAATTATGATGTCTTGCCAAATTACAACCTTTTTAGAGTTTATTTGTACTGCTTGTCAAATTCAGGGTCATCTATCTCTAAATAAATCATTAAATGCATGAAAAATATCAAATGAAGTCAGAACGGGTTGAAAATTGATGATGTGCCTTTGAATGGTGCATATTAAACAAAAAAAAGTATGGAGTTAAAATAAGTTATTAAAAATGAAATCCCTTTGTAATACATGAGTTTTCGTTCGAAACCCTCACACTTCTTATGAGATTGTCCAATTTGTACACGAAGTGAATCCAGTTTTTGCCGTAACCCTCTCAACTCTTTAGAAGTTTCTATGTGGGTGAAATTATGATGCCATGCCAATTTACAACCTTTTTAGAGTCCATTTGTACTTCTTTTCAAATTAAGGGTTATTTAGCTCAAAATAATTGATTAAATGCCTGAAAAATATCAAATGAAGTCAGAAAGGGTTGAAAATTGATGATGTGCCTTTGAATGGTGCATATTGAACACACAAAAAGTATGGAGTTAAAATAATTTATTAAAATGAAATCCCTTTGTAATAGATTAGTTTTCGTCCGAAACCCTCATACTTCGAAGGAGATTGTCCAATTTGTACACGAAGTGCATCCAGTTTTTGTCGTAACCCTCTCAACTCTTTAGAAGTTTCTATGTAGGTAAAATTATGATGTCGTGCCAAGTTAAAACCTTTTCAGATTTCATTTGTACTGCTTTTCAAATTCAGGGTCATCTAGCTCAAAATAAATCATTAAATGCATGAAAAATATCAAATGAAGTCAGAAAGGGTTGAAAATTGATGATGTGCCTTTGAATGGTGCATATTGAACAAACAAAAATAATGGAGTTAAAATAATTTATTAAAAATGAAATCCCTTTGTAATAGACGAGTTTTCGTCCGAACCCCTCATACTTCTTATGAGATTGTCCAATTTGTACACGAACTGCATCCAGTTTTTGTCGTAACCGTCTCAACTCTTTAGAAGTTTCTATGTAGGTAAAATTATGATGTCATGCCAAGTTATAACCTTTTCAAATTTCATTTGTACTGCTTTTGAAATTCAGGGTCATCTAGCTCAAAATAAATCATTAAACGCATGAAAAATATCAAATGAAGTCAGAAAGGGTTGAAAATTGATGATGTGCCTTTGAATGGTGCATATTGAACACAAAAAAGTATGGAGTTAATATAAGTTATTAAAAATGAAATCCCTTTGTAATAGATGAGTTTTCGTCGAAAACCCTTATACCTCGAAAGAGACTGTCCAATTTATACACGAAGTGCATCTAGATTTTGTCGTAACCGTCTCAACTCCTTAGAAGTTGCTATGTGGGTGAAATTATGATGTCATGCCAAGTTACAACCTTTTTAGAGTTCATTTGTAGTACTTTTCAAATTCAGGGTCATCTAGCTCAAAATAAATCATTAAATGCATGAAAAATATCAAATGAAGTCAGAAAGGGTTGAAAATTGATGATGTGCCTGTGAATGGTGCATATTGAACAAAAAAAAGCATGGAGTTAAAATAATTTATTAAAAATGAAATCCCTTCGTAATAGATGAGTTTTCGTCCGAACCCGTGATACTTCTTATGAGATTGTCCAATTTGTACACGAAGTGCATCCAGTTTTTGTCGTAACCCTCTCAACTCTTTAGAAGTTTCTATGTAGGTAAAATTATGATGTCATGCCAAGTTATAACCTTTTCAGATTTCATTTGTACTGCTTTTCAAATTCAGGGTCATCTAGCTCAAAATAAATCATTAAATGCATGAAAAATATCAAATGAAGTCAGAAAGGGTTGAAAATTGATGATGTGCCTTTGAATGGTGCATATTGAACACGAAAAAGTATGGAGTTAAAATAAGTTATTAAAAATGAAATCCCTTTGTAATAGATGAGTTTTCGTCGAAAACCCTTATACTTCGAAAGAGACTGTCCAATTTATACACGAAGTGCATCTAGTTTTTGCCGTAACCGTCTCAACTCCTTAGAAGTTGCTATGTGGGTGAAATTATGATGTCGTGCCAAGTTACAACCTTTTTAGAGTTCATTTGTACTACTTTTCAAATTCAGGGTCATCTAGCTCAAAATAAATCATTAAATGCATGAAAAATATCAAATGAAGTCAGAAAGGGTTGAAAATTGATGATGTGCCTTTGAATGGCGCATATTGAACCAACAAAAATAATGGAGTTAAAATAATTTATTAAAAATGAAATCCCTTTGTACTAGATGAGTTTTCGTCCGAACCCCTCATACTTCTTATGAGATTGTCCAATTTGTACACGAACTGCATCCAGTTTTTGTCGTAACCCTCTCAACTCTTTAGAAGTTTCTATGTAGGTAAAATTATGATGTCGTGCCAAGTTAAAACCTTTTCAGATTTCATTTGTACTACTTTTCAAATTCAGGGTCATCTAGCTCAAAATAAATCATTAAATGCATGAAATATATCAAATGAAGTCAGAAAGGGTTGAAAATTGATGATGTGCCTTTGAATGGTGCATATTGAACACAAAAAAGTATGGAGTTAAAATAAGTTATTAAAAATGAAATCCCTTTGTAATAGATGAGTTTTCGTCGAAAACCCTTATACCTCGAAAGAGACTCTCCAATTTATACACGAAGTGCATCTAGTTTTTGCCGTAACCGTCTCAACTCCTTAGAAGTTGCTATGTGGGTGAAATTATGATGTAATGCCAAGTTACAACCTTTTTAGAGTTCATTTGTAGTACTTTTCAAATTCAGGGTCATCTAGCTCAAAATAAATCATTAAATGCATGAAAAATATTAAATGAAGTCAGAAAGGGTTGAAAATTGATGATGTGCCTTTGAATGGTGCATATTGAACAAACAAAAAGCATGGAGTTAAAATAATTTATTAAAAATGAAATTCCTTCGTAATAGATGAGTTTTCGTCCGAACCCCTCATACTTCTTATGAGATTGTCCAATTTGTACACGAAGTGCATCCAGTTTTTGTCGTAACCCTCTCAACTCTTTAGAAGTTTCTATGTAGGTAAAATTATGATGTCATGCCAAGTTATAACCTTTTCAGATTTCATTCGTACTGCTTTTCAAATTCAGGGTCATCTAGCTCAAAATAAATCATTAAATGCATGAAAAATATCAAATGAAGTCAGAAAGGGTTGAAAATTGATGATGTGCCTTTGAATGGTGCATATTGAACACGAAAAAGTATGGAGTTAAAATAAGTTATTAAAAATGAAATCCCTTTGTAATAGATGAGTTTTCGTCGAAAACCCTTATACTTTGAAAGAGACTGTCCAATTTATACACGAAGTGCATCTAGTTTTTGCCGTAACCCTCTCAACTGCTTAGAAGTTGCTATGTGGGTGAAATTATGATGTCATGCCAAGTTACAACCTTTTTAGAGTTCATTTGTACTACTTTTCAAATTCAGGGTCATCTAGCTCAAAATAAATCATTAAATGCATGAAAAATATCAAATCAAGTCAGAAAGGGTTGAAAATTGATGATGTGCCTTTGAATGGTGCATATTGAACAAACAAAAATAATGGAGCTAAAATAATTTATTAAAAATGAAATCCCTTTGTAACAGATGAGTTTTCGTCCGAACCCCTCATACTTCTTATGAGATTGTCCAATTTGTACACGAACTGCATCCAGTTTTTGTCGTAACCCTCTCAACTCTTTAGAAGTTTCTATATAGGTAAAATTATGATGTCATGCCAAGTTATAACCTTTTCAAATTTCATTTGTACTGCTTTTCAAATTCAGGGTTATCTAGCTCAAAATAAATCATTAAACGCATGAAAAATATCAAATGAAGTCAGAAAGGGTTGAAAATTGATGATGTGCCTTTGAATGGTGCATATTGAACACAAAAAAGTATGGAGTTAATATAAGTTATTAAAAATGAAATCCCTTTGTAATAGATGAGTTTTCGTCGAAAACCCTTATACCTCGAAAGAGACTGTCCAATTTATACACGAAGTGCATCTAGTTTTTGTCGTAACCGTCTGAACTCCTTAGAAGTTGCTATGTGGGTGAAATTATGATGTCATGCCAAGTTACAACCTTTTTAGAGTTCATTTGTAGTACTTTTCAAATTCAGGGTCATCTAGCTCAAAATAAATCATTAAATGCATGAAAAATATCAAATGAAGTCAGAAAGGGTTGAAAATTGATGATGTGCCTGTGAATGGTGCATATTGAACAAACAAAAAGCATGGAGTTAAAATAATTTATTAAAAATGAAATCCCTTCGTAATAGATGAGTTTTCGTCCGAACCCGTGATACTTCTTATGAGATTGTCCAATTTGTACACGAAGTGCATCCAGTTTTTGTCGTAACCCTCTCAACTCTTTAGAAGTTTCTATGTAGGTAAAATTATGATGTCATGCCAAGTTATAACCTTTTCAGATTTCATTTGTACTGCTTTTCAAATTCAGGGTCATCTAGCTCAAAATAAATCATTAAATGCATGAAAAATATCAAATGAAGTCAGAAAGGGTTGAAAATTGATGATGTGCCTGTTGGGGAACGTCGCATGGGAAACAAAATTTTCCTACGCACACGCAAACCTATCCATGGTGATGAGCATCTACGAGAGGGAGAGTGGATCTACGTACCCTTGTAGATCGCTAAGCGGGAAGCGTTAAGAAACGCGGTTGGTGTAGTCGAACTTCTTCGCGATCCAAATCGCCGAGCGTCCCGCGATCCAATCACGAACCGTCCCGCGAACACATCATGATCCGTCCCGTGAACTCATCACGATCCGTCTCACGATCTTGATCACGATCTGTCCCGCGAACTCATCACGATCCGTTCCGTGATCACATCACGAACCGTCTCGCGATCTCGATCACGGTCCTTCCGATCTAGCGCCGAACGGACGGCACCTCCGCGTTCAGCACACGTGCAGCTTGATGACGATCTCCACCATCTTGATCCAGCAAGAGGAGGTGGAGAGGAGAGAGAGTTCACCGGCAGCGTGACGGCGCTCCGGTGATGGTGGTGGTGGAGCAATTCCGGCAGGGCTTCGCCTAAGCGCTGCAGAAATCCGATCTAGAGGAGAAACTGTGCACCGGTGAAACGGGTAGCACGTGGCCGGAAATTCTGTCCAAAAACCACCCAATCCACTAGTATATATAGGAGGAGAGGAGAGGAGAGGCAGCCAAGGCCTTTGGGTCGGCCGAAATAGGAGGTGGGAAGAAATCCTACTTCACCTCCAATCCTAGTTGGAGTAGGATTGCCTCCTATTGGCTGATTTTCCACTTTTTGCTTTAGGACTTTCTCTCCTGCGCCATGGGCCTTTGTGGCTGTTTTCCCAGCCCAATAAGGGCTGGTTATTATTCTCCCACAGCCCATGGACCTCTTGGGGTCGAAGTACCCCTCCCGGAGGTCCTCCGGTACACTACCGGCACTCCCGGTACAATACCGATACTCCCGGTACACTACCGATGAGCCCGAAACTTTTCCGGAAACCAAACTGGGACTTCCTATATATGAATCTTTACCTCCGGACCATTCCGGAGCTCCTCGTGACGTCCGGGATCTCATCCGGGACTCCGAACAACCTTCGGTCACCACCATACATAACTCTACACTACCGAAACGTCACCGAACCTTAAGTGTGCAGACCCTGCGGGTTCGAGAACTATGTAGACATGACCGAGACACCTCTACGGTCAATAACCAATGGCGGGACCTGGACGTCCACATTGGTTCCTACATATTCTACGAAGATCTTTATCGGTCGAACCTCTATGTCAAGGATTCAGTTAATCCCGTATAACGTCCCCTTTGTTCTTCGGTATGTTACTTGCCCGAGATTCGATCGTCGGTATCTCCATACCTAGTTCAACCTCGTTACTGGCAAGTCTCTTTACTCGTTCCGTAATACAAGATCCCGTGACTAACACTTAGCCACATTGCTTGCAAGGCTTGTTGTGATGTTGTATTACCGAGTGGGCCCTGAGATACCTCTCCGTCACACGGAGTAACAAATCCCAGTCTCGATCCATGCCAACTCAACAAACACCATCGGAGATACCTGTAGAGCACCTTTATAGTCACCCAGTTACGTTGCGACGTTTGATACACACAAGGCACTCCTCCGATATCCGTGAGTTGCATGATCTCATGGTCATAGGAACATATACTTGACATGCAGAAAACAGTAGCAATAAACTGACACGATCATATGCTATGTTTGTAGTTTGGGTCTTATCCATCACATCATTCTCCTAATGATGTGATCCCGTTATCAAATGACATCTCATGTCCATGGCTAGGAAACCTTAACCATCCTTTGATCAACGAGCTAGTCCATTAGAGGCATACTAGGGACATGGTTTTGTCTATGTATCCACACATGCATTTAAGTCTCCGATCAATACAGTTATAGCATGGATAATAAACGATTATCATGAACAAGGAAATATGATAATAACTAATTTATTATTGCCTCTAGGGCATATTTCCAACAGTCTCCCACTTGCACTAGAGTCAATAATCTAGTTCACATCACCATGTGATTCGCATTGTTATGAATCTAACACCCAATGAGTTTTGGGGCTCGATCATGCTTTGCATGTGAGAGAGGTCTTATAGTCAACGGGTCTGCGATATTCAGATCCGTGTGTACTTTGCAAATCTCTATGTCAAACTGTAATCACTGCTACCACACTCCACTTGGTACTATTTCCAAATGGCTGCTCCACTATACGTATCCAGATTGCTACTACTAGTCATCCGGATAGGTGTTAAAGCTTGCATCGACGTAACTCTTTACGACGAACTCTTTATCACCTCCATAATCAAGAAACATTTCCTTAGTCCTCTGGTTACTAAGGATAATTCCGACCGCTGTCCAGTGATCCACTCCTGGACCACTCTTGTACCCCTTGACAGACTCGTGGCAAGGCACACATAGGTGCGGTACACAGCATGGCATAATATAGAGCCTATGGCTAAGGCATAGGGGACGACATTCATCCTTTCTCTTTCTTCTGCCGTTGTCGAGCTTTGAGTCTCACTCAACTTCACACCTTACAAATCAGACGAGAACTATTTCTCTGGCTGATCCATTTTGAACTCTTTCAAAATCTTGTCAAGGTATGCACTCATTGAAAGTCTCATCAAGCATCTTGATCTATCTCTATAGATTTTGATGCTCAACAATTAGGTAGCTTTATCCAGGTCTTCCTTAGAAAAACACTTTTCAAACAACCTTTTATGCCTTCCAGAAATTCTACATTATTTCCGATCAACAATATGTCAACCACATATACTTATCAGAAACTCTATAGTGCTCCCACTCACTTTATTGCAAATACAAGTTTCTCGTAAACTTTGTATAAACATCAAAAAACTTTGATCACCTCATCAAAGTGTATATTCCAACTCCGAGATGCTTGCTTCAGTCCATGGAAGGATCACCAAAGCTTGCACACCTTTTAGCATCCTTAGGACTGACAAAACCTTCTGGTTGTATCACATACAACCTTTCCTCAAGTAAACCGTTAAGGAAATGATGTTTTGACATCCATCTGTCAGATTTCATAATTGAAAACGCAGCAACTGCTAACATAATTCCAACAGACTTTAGCACCACTATGAGTGAGAAAATCTCATCGTAGTCAACTCCTTGAACTTGTCACAAACTACTTTGCAACAAGTCGAGCTTTACAAATGGTGATATTTACCATCAGCGTCTGTCTTCATTTTTAAAGATCCATTTGTACTCAACGACCTGCCGTCCAACGAGCAAGTCTACCAAAGTCTATACTTGGTTTTCATACATGGATCCTATCTCGGATTTCATGGTCTCATCCATTTGTCGGAATCCGGGCCCATCATCGCTTCTCCATAGCTCGTAGGTTCATCGCTGTCCAACAACATGACCTTTAAGACAGGGTTGTTGTACCACTCAAGAGCAGTACACGTCCTTGTCGACCTACGAGGTTCGATAGTAACTTGATCCGAAGCTTCATGATCATCATCATTAACTTCTTTCTTCAACTAACATAGGCTTCACAGAAACAACTTTCTGCGCTGCGCTACTCTGATTGAAACAAGGTTCAATAACCTCATCAAGTTCTATCTTCCTCCCACTCAATTCTTTCGAGGGAAACCTTTTCTCAGGAAAGGATCCATTCCAGCAACAAACACTTTGCACTCGGATCTGAGATAGAAGGTATACCCAACTGTTCTTGGCGTATTCTATGAAGATGCATTTGTTCGCTTTGGGTTTGAGCTCATTAGGTGAAAACATTTTCCACACAAGCTTCGCAGCCCCAAACATCAAGAAATGACAGCTTTAGGTTTCTATCAAACCATAATTCACACGGTGTCATCTCAACGGATTTAGATGGTGCCCTATTTTAAAGTGAATGCGGTTGTCTCTAATGCATAACCCTAAAACGATAGTATTAAAACGATAAGAGACATCATAGTATGTGCTATATCAAATAAGGCATGACTACGACGTTCGGACACACCATCACACTATGGTGTTCCAGGTGGCGTGAGTTGTGAAACAACTTTCACATTGTCTAAATTTGTATGCCAAACTCGTAACCCAGATATTCACCTCCACGATCATATCGCAGAAATTTTATCTTCTTGTCACGATGATCTTTAAACTTCACTCTGAACTTTGCTTTGAACCTTTCAAACAATTCAGACTTGTGTTTCATTAAGTAAATATACACTATATCTACTCAAATCATCAGTGAAGGTAAGAAAACAATGATATTCACTGCAAGCTATAAACACTCATTGGATCGTATACATCAACATGCATTGTTTCCAATAAGTCACTTGCCCGTTTCATCAAGCCAGAAAACGGGGTTTAGTCATCTTACCAAAAGGCATGGTCCGCATGTCTCAACCGATTCAAAATCGAATGAGTCCAAAGATCCATCAACATGGAGTTTCTTCATGCGCTTTATACCAATATGACATTTAGCGGCAGTGCCACAAGTATGTGGTACTATCATTATTAACTTTGCATCTTTTGGCATCATTGTTATGAACATGTGTATTACTATGATCAAGATTCAATGAACCACACTTACTAGGTGCATGACCATTGAAGGTATTTATTCATGTAAGCAGAATAACCATTATTCTCTAACTTGAATGAATAACCGTGTTGCAATAAACATGATCTAACCACGTTCATGCTTCAATGCAAAACACCAAATAAAATTTAGGTTCGTCACTAATCCCGAAGGTAGAGAGAGCGTGCGATGTTTGATCATATCAACCTTGGAAACATTTCCAACACACATCGTCACCTCACACTTAGCTAGTTCTCCATTTATTCCGTAGCTTTTATTTCGAGCAACCGAACCGGTATCCAATACCCAGGTGCTACTAGGAGTACTAGCAAGGTACACATCAATAACATGCATATCAAATATACTTCTGTCGACTTAGCCAGCCTTCTTATCTACCATGTATCCAGGGTTGTTCCGCTTCAGTGACCGT